>VMDR010001908.1:0-106829 GCA_007922815.1 Macrotus californicus | reverse complement strand
ACATTTTTTTGTTCTCTTTTGTTGTCATGCTATAGAGGCCTTCTCATCCAGATGATATGGCTCTTGACACATTTCAGTGTTTCTACTGTTGGAGTTTTAATTTATTGACAGCACACCCTGTTTGTGAGACACGAGCTGACCGTTCTCACACCCTCCCTCTTACTTTCTTGTCCATTGTTGTCACCTTCCTTTCCTTTTAACTTACATGTGTATTCTTTTTTTATTTTTAAGATTTCATTCATTCATTCATTCATTCATTCATTCATTCATTCATTTATTATAGAGAGGGGAAGGGAGGGAGAAAGAGAGCTAGGGCTTATATGCGTATTCTTGACCCCTCCCTACTACATGTAATAACTACAGTGGTTTTATAAAGTACTTCAGCTTTTTATTTAGACTCTTCCTCCTTGTATTTCTCCTAAGGTTTCTTGGATATTCTGGAACACTCTTTTCCCCCAAATTCTCAGATGCCCTCCATGGAGATGTGAAATGTCAGCGTGTGCTTGACACCAGCAGAGTGACCTCCTCGTGATATAGTGCCTCCCCTCCCCCCAACAAAATGGGCACCTCTTTGCACTTGGCCAATTCTTTGGTCACAGCCCTAGAATATAGCCTGTCAATAATTCGGAGGTATTTAGGTAGTTGTTGCAATTTTCTGCCAGCCTACCTGGCCAGGCACTCGTTCCTGCTGGTACTTGACAAGATAGGGAAGACTCCATCTCTTGGGTCCCTGAATGTGATTTTTTAGATGTTTTCTTTCCTTTGGGATAGATGTGAACTTAGGATGCATGGCTTTTCCTGCCTGGCTTCTAGCTGACTAGGACCTAGCAGAGGCCCCTTATTTAAGGAGGGTCCTGGAAGTAGAAGAGTAGGGGGTCTTGGAGCACTATCTGGACAGCGTGCTCTTAACTTGGTAGTGACCTCAGTCTGGGCCAGGCTTAGGGCACTTGGAGTGCTCCTCTCCAGCCTCTGTCCATCAGCATGGGCCAGCTGCTCACCCTCCTTCGAAGCCGTTTCAGGGGCCTGGGCTTATCATTGTTTTTTTTTTCTTTCTGCCAAGTGACATTCAGAGCAGTGTGAGATCCAGTTGCCATCAGTTCAGCTGCTTTATCTGTCTTTCGAAGAAAAGCTTAATAAATCACAGTGTTCTTTTGGCAAGTTCTTGCTATTACAAAGCTATTTTTGATTGAACTAAAATACATTCAAAATATTCAATGTTTGTATTCTAAATATATCTGTTATGACTTTTATATGTTTTTTATTTTCCCCAAGGGGAGAAAAACATAACAATAGTCTTTGCAAAAAATTCTCATGCACAGGCTGGTATAGGCTTCATTCTTCCCTCCTGTTTCAAGGTTAGATAACCTCAGACAAACTCAAGATGTTTGTATTTCAGTCAGTGACATTTCACTAGTGTTCCCTTTTTAAGTGTAGATTCTACATACTCGTATTCTAGTAGATTCAATTAAAAAAGTGAAATTTGTTTTAAAATATTTTACATGTGTTACGCTATTGAGATTTTCTCTAGTATGCGTCTCAGAAGTTGTCTGCGTTTTGTTTCGTATTTTCCACACAGGCATGTAAGGAGATCACGTGGGAAGCTTTTTAAAATCCCTGGGCTAATGGTCCTTCCTCAGTGATTCAGCTAATCCGGGGGCGGGGCGGGGAGCTGGGCACCTGGGGCACGTGAGTGACTCATCAGCAGTTTCTCACCCCCATTTCAATGGAAATCCTCTGCCTGACAGTTTTAGAACACTAGTAAGCGGGAGAAGGGCTCACTCTTCTCTTGTCTTTCATTAATGCTGCGCTTTAAACTCAGCAGTGTTCAGTGTTTCTACTAAGGACGCGTGCCCTGAAGGACTAATTTAGAGATGTGCAGTGTTCAAACCCTGTACATGACAAAGAAGTTGGCCCTTGACCGCCTTCCGGAAGGTAACTTCGGAGCCTTTGGAATATCCTGCCTACTGAGAGGGTCTCAGTATACATGGGGCCTTGAATCATGCCATGTAACTTACATTAACTGTGAATTACAGTCAGGGCCTTGGGCTGCACCATATCAGCTTGACCTCCAGAGGGGCTGGAGACTGAGTAATGGGGTTAGCCACACAGGCACCCTCTGCCTCTGTGACTGACCCCCTAATAAAAGCCTGGGTGTCACGGCCCCAAGGAGCTGCCCTGTCTGGCTATGGTCCACACGTGTGTCACACTTGGTTGCTGGGAGGTGTGAGCCCTGTCCACACAACTTCACTTTGAGGGGACATCTGGAAGCTTGTGCCTGGCCTCTCCTGGACTCCACCCTATGTGCCTTTAAAAAAAAATTTTATTTCTTTATATTTAGCTAGAGGGGAAAGGAGGCAGAAAGGGAGAGAAACATCAACTGGTTGCCTCTATGTGTGCCCCGCTTCCACCCCTAACCCCAAATGGGGACCTGGCCTGCAACCCAGGCACATGCCCTGACTGGGAATCGAACCAGCGACCCTTTGGTTTGCAGGCTGGCACTCAGCCCACTGAGCCACACCAGCCAGGGCCACCCAAATGCCTTTCATCGTTGCTGATTTTAATTGGTATCCTTTTGCCGTAATTGCCATAATCGGGGGGTATAACAGCTTTTCTGAGTTTTACGAGTTCTTCTAGCAAACCATTGAACCGGAAAGCAGTCTTGGTACCACCGATTTATGATGATAAGAGCATTTTATTTTATAAGACTATTAGAGAAAATAATAATGATTTCTCTCTAGTATGCAAAGAGTTGTTCCTTTTAAAAAAATTGTTCAAATTGGATGTTAAAATTTGTGAATACATTTTTATGACTTCTAACGATGTTTCCTTGAGTTTTATTTTGTGCACATGATAAAATGCATTGTTCTCCTAAATTTGAGATTTTTCATTTCTAAAACTACTTGTGCTTGGTTGTGCTCTTCATTAAAATATACTATTCTCTTTGACTTATTAATATTTTATTTATGATTTTGTTATGAATGATTTGGTATTTTGTCTTTTATCATACATGGGAAAATGTTTTAACTGCTATAATTTAAAAATGTTTTATAAGAAGACTTTCTAAAATGCACTTCCCGCCTCCTCAAACACAGCATCACCCCAGTCTTAACATTTTCCTGACTCACTACCCGCACTGTGAACATAACGGTGTGTAATGGGCCCTCTGGTCCCGTTGTGGTAAGAGCGGCTTCTTCCTCTACGCTAAGTGCTCCCCAGACTACTCTCTGTTTAGAATTCATGGGTTTGCTTTCTTTTGTTTTTCCTGTGCTTTCAAGTCCCACTTGTAATTCTCAGGTGGCTTTTCTGTAACAGTCCCTCCCTTCCCTTTTCTTGGCTCCTTTTTAATGGCTGTGGGCTTAGAGACTGCATAATTCAGCTTGTTATAGAATGATTTTCAAAATGAGAGTAAATAGGCCCTGAGTAAGAGCCTGGAGCCCTGTTCTCTAGATGAAAAGCATCTGCTTCATGTCATGGATTTTTAAATACACTTTTTGGATTTTCTGGGAATAGTTAGCTCCCTCTTTAGTTGTTGGCTGTTCTAAATAATTAAGTCATAAAGTTGATTGGTTAGTTAGCTTTTTCATCTGTTTGTTTGTCCATCCTTCCACCCATTCATCCATCCATCAGTCCATCCGTCCATCCGTCTGTCCATTCATCCGTCCATCCACCCATACACCCACTCACCAATCCTACCATCCATCCAACCATCCATCCATCCATCCATCCATCCATCCATCCATCTATCCTTCCTTCCTTCCTTCCTTCCTTCCTTCCTTCCTTCCTTCCTTCCTTCCTTCCTTCCTTCCTTCCTTCCCTCCATCCATCCATCCATCCATCCATCCATCCATCCATCCATCCATCCATCAAGCATCAACATGGTGCTGTATACTGGATAGCTTAACCTAATAAGTCGACACAGTATATAAACCAGCCGCAGCAAATAACATGGGAGTGCAGTCTGAACTTAGTTTCTGTGGGAACTTTTGATAAAGACCTTTTGAGTTTTATTTTCTCTGGGAATAAGTTTCATTTCAGATTTTTAAGTTTCAATTAGAAGAACACTGTGAAGAAGAGTTAACATAACAGGCCCGAGACTGCTATCTTTCAAAAGGCCTGCTTGCAAGGATGGCCCTTGGCCGGAACATGAGAACCTGGCCCTTGGAGGGCTCTCAACTTTTACTTGCCGAGGGCAGCTGATGGTACCTGGACTGCTGGTGCCGACCGTGTGGTTTATACTGGATACCCGCTTTCCTCCAAGGAGCCTGGGGTTTTGATACTTGTTAGACAGTGAAAACCTTGGTCGCTTGAGACTGATGGGCTTCTGTGGGCAGAAACCTCACCGACATGTGCTGCATTTTTTGTGGCTAAGGGGAGGGAGAGCTCTGGGCCACCCCGTGTGGGAGAGCAGGTGCCTGAGCAGCTCAGTGCCCAGAATCCTCCAGGCCCGCCTGTGCCTTCTCCCTTCTGATTCACCTGGGATCTTTGCTGCGGTGCTCTACAATTGTCCCCTCCTCTCTGTGGTTTCACTTTCCACGCTTTGAGTTACCCGTGGTCAACCATGGTTTGAAAATACTGAAAGAAAAATCCCAGGAATAAACAGTTCATAGGTTTTAAGTTGCGGGCCATTCTGGTAGCGTGATGAGACCCTGCACTGTCCCGCCAGGATGTGAATCACCTTTTGTCCGGTGTATCCACTCTGTCATGCTGTCAGCCTGCGAGTCACTTAGTAGCCAGCTGGGTTTTCAGATTGACTTGTGTTCAAGTCACCCTTATTTTACTTAATAAGGGCCCCAAAGTGCAAGAGCGGTGATGCTGGCAATTTGGACATGCCACAGAGAAGTGTAAGCTGTATTTATCTATGTATAGAAAAAGGCGGTATATATAGGGTTCAATACAGTTTGTGGTTTCAGGCATCCAAGGGTGGGGGGTAGGTTCTTGGAATGTGTCCATTTTGGACAGGGGGACACTGAGCTAACCCTCCACCATGACTATGACCACATGTGAGTCTTGTGAGTCCTCCAGCAAACCTCTGAGTGTGAAGGTGGTCTTGGGGGCCCCTGGCATAAATGCCTAGTGTTAAGGTTTCCTATGGTGTGTGCCGCTCAGCACCCATTGCTTTATATAGACTGTCTCATTGAGTTTTCCCAAGAATACTGGGAGGCCGTTCACTGTCCTCCCTGCCATTGCAAGTGCAGGTCCTGTAGCTCATACACTTATCTCAGCGTCTGAGTGTTTTTCCAACCGCTCTGCCGTTCCAGGTGCGAGCCCCTCCTCACGGAGCCAGACCCGGTGCCAGCGTGCGCTCTGAAACTGCTGGTGGCCATGACCGAGCACAGCCCAGCTTTCACCAGGTACGCTCACTTCACGTTTCCCGTCCTTGTTTCTCGTCTAGGAGATGAGTTTTATATGTTCTGAAAACGTTAAAGATGATGAGATCCTAAAAGTCTTAACAGTTGAGTTACCAAAGTGGTAATTTTTCAGGTTTTAAGGTTCGTAATGCCTGTCGTTTGTGCTGTTTTGGATCTTATTTTTATCCCTTCCTGGAGTTTGCGTCTTGTGGAATTTTTGGTGCTTTAAAATGGCAAAATTTTTAAAGAGGAAAAACTAACACATATCCTTTTACAATGTCAATTATTGCATCATATTGTATTGAATATCTTTTTAAGCCTATAGTGTTTATAGATGATTACTTTAAAAGGATATGTCTTACCCATCCTAATTTTGGAGTGCCTAAAATGGGAGCTTATTAACCTATGTCATTTTCCCCAGTGACTTGGTAGTAGTGGCTTGTAGGCAAGATGAAGTATACATCAAGAGTAGAATTCCTTTAGTGTTATGGGCAAATCGAATTCTTTTTTTTTTTTTTTAAAGATTTTATTTATTTATTTTTAGAGAGGGGAAGGGAGGGAGAAAGAGAGGAAGAGAAGAATCCAGGTGTGGTTGCCTCTCGTGCGCCCCCCACTGGGGACCTGGCAGACAGTCCAGGCCTGTGCCCTGACTAGGAACCGAACTGGCGACCCTTCGGTTCACAGGCCGGCACTCAATCCACTGAGCCACACCAGCCAGGGTTCAGATTGATTTCTACTAGTATAAAAATAACCACAAACAATTTGTTTTAAGTTTAACTTATTTATTGGATTCTTCAGCATTGTGTTCTTTGAAGGATACTCATCTTAATTTGGCATTAAGAGTTTAGAGTACTAAGTAATAACTATTGGAACATTAAAGCATCCTATATCAAGTGAAACATTTATTGTTTTATTGTGTTTATTCTTATTTTATGGGATTCTTAGTGGGTAAAGAAGTCTCCAAAAGCTGTCATAGAACAATGGGGAATTTATTGTTCCCCTTCAATAAGGAACAAGAGCCCAATCAAATAAATCTCCATTGTACCTGGCAGGGATTTTCTTAAAAGGCACTACGGTCCTGTGGATCTGGCTCACTGCTGGGCTGACAGCAGAAAGGGAAATGGCTGCCTCAGTCCAAGTTTACCGCTAGGGGGAGTGTGCTGAACCCGAGCTCTGCCCTTTTCTCACGCCTTCATTTCACAGCAGGTCGCTCTGCACGGTTGCTCGCAGGACAGCAGCGCCCCATGTAGCTTGTTTCCCTTCAGAGGTGATCAATTTCAGCAAATCTTCCTTAGCAAACAAATGAAATGTTAACTTCCTGGGTGCTTTTGGAGCAACATTTAGCTCTTTTCCTGAATTCCTGAATTGCAAAAAATAAAAATAAAGAAGTGTATCTCTTATCTAAGAATTATCATTTTGTTTTGCTTGGAAATATTAGAGCTCAAGTGCCATCGTCCGTTATTTCACCGCAAGAGGTCTAGCCCGGTCTATTCGGGTGTGAAATGAAGGTCAGGATTCCAAGCTTCCTGAGCATTTCAACATTGGGTAGTGTAGCCAGCAGCAGCGTCAGCTCATGGCATCCTGACGGCAGAAATAATAAACAGAGTCCCTTGGTGTGATCAGTGCACCTTCTCAAGTCTGGAAGAATCAATCCCTCGGTGACGTTTGGCGAGTGTCAGCACCACAGTTCCATTGCGTCTGCAAGTCCCTTTCGGGGGCTTACCAGGGTCATTTGCCATTTTAGAGTTAGCACAGCACTAGTGCGGCCAGCCTCTGCTGTTGCTTATCTACTCTTAATACTTCGTGCATTGTTTGCAAGCATTTTCCACGTACCCACCCTGTCAGCTGACTCCGGAACAAGTGCATCCCCGCAGAACGGGACGCACTATGCGGCCGAAAGCACAGACTCCCCGTTCGTTCCTCACGTCTCATCACCAGATCCTCTCCCCTGTCAAGTCTTGGGATTTTTCGCAATGGCGGTTATTGGTCAGAGTCCATTACCGTGTTTGCCGCACAGACAGGGCCTTGGCCGTGTAATTAAAGAGCGTGAGCACTGCCAGACTAGACAGTGGTCTGCATTTGCAGTGTTCCGTGACTTCCTAGGCACGCTCTTATTACCGTCTCAAACATGTGTTACCGCTTAGCGGTCTTTGCCATAGCGAAGGCGCAGGAAGGAGCCCGGGCAGAGGAGCAGACGTGGTTCTTCAGTGAGGTGCAGGCCTCTGAGACGCCCTGTGCCCTCCTTTCTGCTGGGAGTCATAAATACAGCTTCACCCAGCTGTTTGCAAAGTACACAGCCTTCAGTAAAGAATCTTGAAATTCTGAAGTAAGATAGCCCCACAGGGAAAATGGGCGAAGGAATGAAAAGGCCATCTCTAAAGATGCACATGAAAGAGAGTCGTCTTTGGTAGTGGTTAAAGAGAGCTCCATTAAAATATAAAAAGATCAAACTGGTAGAGTTAATATTTTCAAATGAACTGTATTGGGGTAGTGCTGACGAACAATGGTCCGTGCATTTCAGGGGCGTGGCTTTATCAGACAACATCTGCACATTGGCCATGCGCGCCACCTGAAGTCTCATCCCCTCCTGTCACCGCAGGGGTCCGTCTTCAAACAGCACTGTTGAGAGTCCCGTGAGACGTGCACTTCCATAAATTAGAGCGTCCTTTGTGACGAGCAGACGGCCAGTACGCATCAAACTTTAAATGCTCTTTGATTCTGCTTGTATGACTGTATCAGAAGAAAATAGTAAAAGATGTGCACAATATTTATCTACAAGGACGTTCATTAAAGCAGTATTTAAAACTAAAATAATAGTAAAGTCAGCTAGTCTCTGTCTTCAAAGAGAGCGTCTTAGAGACCAGATGGGCTGGCTGCTTCATGTGCCCAGGCTCGTTTTCTCCCCACTGTCACCAAGTGAAGTAGGCGGAGACATTCATCTGAGGACAGTGGCGCTTAGCGTGGAAGTCCTGTTCCGGGAGCACAGAGCTGGGACAACTGAGTGAGGATTTGAACGCGTCAGAAGCAATCCCTTAACCACCACACGTGTTTGCTTTCTGAAGAGTGCTAATGAAAAGTGGAGCCTAAGGCTGCCACGCAGAGGACCAGTGACATGCACTGTAGGGTAAACCTGTGCAGGCGCACGGGCTCATTTTAAATGAATAATTAGCGACACGGGAGAGGTTTTTAATAAATCCCAACATATGTTCTAGGGTCCGAACCTGTTCTCCTACCCCATATCCTGATGCAGTATCTCCAACAGGCTCTCAAATTAGGCGGATTCCAGTTCTAGTCCCAGATGCATTACTGGCTTGCTGAGTGACGCTGAGCATTTGCCTCCCCAAGCTTCAGCGTCTTTCTCTGTAAAATGGACTTGACCTTGTAGGGTCATTAGATGTCAAATGAGGCGTGGCTGTCCAAACGACACAGAGCACATGCACAAAAAATGGTGGCTATATATTGTAAAGATGAGATCGACTTGTATCCTATATGAATAGAAAAAAGACAAGTAAATAATACATCAAAAGTGACTAATGATTTTCTTATAGTGCTGGGATTATATTTTCTCTGTAATGCTTTTCCACTTTTCAGACATACCACCCAATAAAATGTATTTTATGCTTCTGCATATTCACGCTTTATAAATAAGTTTATATAAGTAGCCACATAAACTTATGATTTCTAATAATTTCTGTAATCAGGAAAAACCCACCCACTTGTTGGGCACACCCACACACAGGCTGGTGGTCCTCATCGGATGTTGCCGTGGGTGACAGTCCGTGACCCAGCTGTGGTTTGCATGGTCAGCACACTAGCTGTGGGGCCAGTGGTTTTAAGTTGCTCATCACTCTGTTCTTGTCTGTTGGTGCCGTAGGGTCATGGGTGGGTCTTGGAAACGGCTCCTGGAATGAGCTGGGGGACACGGAAGTCACTCAGTGTAACAAAAGTGTAATTGATAGGAATTGGAGCTGAACCTCAGACCTGAACGTCTAGGAGGGTGAGCCGGAGGTTCAGCTCTTTGTTTTGACCCTCTTTCCTTTCACCCCCATCGATGCTCTGGCCTCCTACATCCCGTGGACACAGACCCCCAGGTGGTCTTCTTCCCGCCAGCTCTTTAAATGGGGGCATGCCTCAGGGTTCTGCTCTCAGCCTGCCTGCCACTCTTCTTTCCAGATGTAACTCATGTCCCTGTCTACACGAGCCTTTCCTCTCTGTGCCTTATCTTACAGCGGCTCGGAGCCGTGAGGGTCACGAGCTCTGAAGTTGATTAGCTGTGTTACCTCGGTTAAGATTCTGCGTTCGTTTTCTTCTCTGTGGAGCAAGGCTCATCGTCTCTAACTCCTGAGGTTTCTTTCTTTTTTTCTTCTTTCTTGTTAGAGCCCCGGCACTTAGCACATGCACAGCACCGAGTGAGTCCCTGTGTGGCCCATGTTCGCTGTTGTGTTGTCACGGGTCACTCTGAAGCCCTTGCCAGGCCCCTCAGAGAGAAGAGGCTATTTCTGGTTTCCCTTCCGTGCCTTCTGTCCACGTCTGACCTAGCACATACACGGCCTGGGGTAGTTCTTAATGCAGCCGAGTGGACGGCACATGGCATTGGGCACTGGGTCAGCGTTTATTAAATGGGTGAGAGAGAAGAGATAGGACTGTTAGCCTGATGGCAAGTAGACGCCACAACAAAAATGTCCCACGTGTCATTGAGTAGCAGGACAAAAAGGGACCACGGAAGATAAGCAGGTTGATGAAGGGGAGAGGAATTCAGAGTGTCTCTTAGACAATCACAGCTTCTCAGCATTGGGCTCGTTCCTGCAGGGGAGAGGAAATGCCGGCCCTGTATGGCAGTGGTCCTCTTGGGGACTTGCCTCTGCTTGGTGCCCCTGCCAATCCGTTCCTTTACTGATGCTGTTTCTTTCTGCTCAGTCCTCTCCCTGTTCTGGCACGAGGATCAACATGTTTCTTGCCTCTGGTTTCAAGGTGTGACCAGTACAGAATCATGTGTTGGGGACAGTGCCAAGGGTTCAAAGAATTGTCAGAGAAAGGTGAGCCACAGGGCTCAGAGGGACAGGGGTGAGGGCTCAGGACGCAGGTGGGACAACAAAAAGCAGATGTGGAGACGAGGGGCCGAAGCCCTGGGCTGGCTAACGAGCGTGGATGCCTGTGCAGCAGCAGTTCGCACACAGCCCTGGGCAGCGCGGGACTCTCAGGCCCCTCATGGCATCGGGAGGGGGGAAGGGCCGGAGACGTCTTCTGAGTGAGCTGCACACACTGTAGGAGATCCTCAAGTCCGGCCCTCCCATCTCCCGTTTTCCCTTCTGTGATGGAGGTGTCCTGTGGCCTTGTTCCGTTCAGCCTGTGCGCTGTCACATGCCTGGACTGGGCATCTATGGAGGTAATAGGTAGGAAAGCATTTCGTGAAGTTGGTCATGTAAATACAATTTCTTTCATTGCCACCTAAAAGCTCCCTCCTATTGGAAAATGCTTTTCACTTAGCCATGCTTTCTCTTACCGGGACGCCTGTCGTCTGCACACTGTGTCAGGCAGTGGGAGATTTTTGTATGTTGGAGGTACATGCTGAATAGCCTCATTTTCTCACTTAATTCTGAGACCTCAGCAGATAAAGCAGTCAGTTTTATAGCTTGGGTTTAGTTATTTTAAAAAAGATTTTATTGATTTATTTTTAGACAGAAGGGAAGGGAGGGAGAAAGAGAGGGAGGGAAAAAGAGAGAGAGAGAGAAACATCGATGTGTGGTTGCCTCTCATGCGCCCCCTACTGGGGACCTGGCCCCCAACCTAGGCATGTGCCCTGACTGGGAATCAAACCGGCGATCCTTTGGTTCACAGGCTGGCGCTCAACCCACTGGGCAACACCAGCCAGGGTGGATTTAGTTACTTTTACATTGCCTGTGTTTTTTGCCCCCTGGGGTGTAAACTTCAGGGAAGAAGCATAATGCCGGCACACAAGGGGGATTCTATGGATCTTTGCAAAACAACCAGACCTAAAAATTCTCTGTGCTAAAGCTGCTGAAATCTCAATGCTGCCCTCCTCTTTTCTGTGTGAAAAATTATTTTTTATGTGCGTACTTTTACTAAGAAAACTTCTGCAATTCTGTGCAAGAGAATTAGCAAACATTGTAGGCAAGGGCAAACATTTCAAAGAGAAGCGTCACAAATATTATTGCTTTCAGGGCTAGACATAATATCATGCTATAGCTAAACATCATGAAACCATTTCTTTCTGAGGCTGATTCACTGAACCAATCACTTGAAATTCAGCTGACATTAGAGATTTTTTATTTAAAAATGACTGCTGGTCTACTGGACTGGCAAATTATGTAAGTCGTAAGAAATGAAAAAGCTTTGTTTTTAATCCAGGGCTCATTTATGAACAAATGTAAACTCTAAATCTCCTACCAGCCTTGTTGGGGAGTTTTTTTTAAAGTCCAGCTTCTCTGTTTGGGTTTCTACCCAAGTTAGCCAGAAGCAGCGTATTTAAAGAATCGAAGATGAATTATTTTTTGGAAAGGAGGCGTGGAGGGGATGGAAGGCAAGTTCAGGCTTGTGGGGGGCGAAAATTCCACGGTGGCCTTTAAGATTCCCAGCCCCTGGCATATACACACCTTCTCCCAGGCTCGCAGGTAGATGGTAATTTAGTGTTGCCGTGAAGGGTGATTGGAGACGTTGTCCAGGTCTCGAACTAGCTGACCTTAAAATATGGGGATCAGAGGAGGGCCCGAGTAACCCTCCGAGAGCCATTCGCTTCCGTCTGGAGGATGGAGGCAGGGCAGGCAAAGAGGCTTGATGCTTGAGAAGGATTCTTCACGGGTCTGCCTTTGCTGGCACTGCAGAGGGAGGGGCCCATGTGACAAGGAATGTGAGTGGCCTCTAGGATCCGAGAGGGATCCCCAGCTGACAGCCAGCAAGGGACTGAGGACATCACTCCCACCGCTGCAGGGAACTGAACTCTGTCAACGTTTTCCTTTCACCTGCAGCCTCCAGGTGAGAACTTGGCCCCGCCACACCTTCACTCTGATGGCTGACCCTCTGGGCCCCGGGCCCAGCCAGACTGAGCCAGACTTCTGCCCTGAGGATGTTGAGTGGATAAAGGGGTGTTGTTGCTTTGAGCCGCTGAGTTCGTGGGCCTTTGTTGCTCAGCAACAGAAAATGAAGATGAGGCCCCAGTCCTGACTCCCAGGAGTGCTGTGCTGGCCTGCAAACTGGGCTCTCTGGTTCTTGGCCAGTGTCACTCAGCCTGTCTGTCAAGATGACACAGCTGTTAAAATGTCAGTGCATAGCAGACCAACACCGACTGAGTCTGTTTACCAAGATGGCTGCAAAAATCTCCCCCCCAGCCCGCGTGCTTTTCTTCCACTCCCCCTTCGGGAGGTGACTCTCAGTCTCCTCACCTGAGCCTGGGTGGCCTCAATGACAGGCTTGTCCCCGTTTAGAATGCAGTGGAAGTGATCTTTTTCCTCCCAGGGCTTGGTTAGGAGAGGCCCCACAGCCTCTACCTTGCTCTCTAGGATCCCTCCCTCGGCGCCCTGCGGCTGTGTGGTGAGGCCTCACACGAGGAGAAGACAGCGGCAGTCACCTGGCTTCACTGAGCTTTCCTTGAGTCATCCCAGCCCGGGTGCCAGACAGTCTTGGGACAGTTCCTCACTCTTTCTTGCCCTTCGTGACCGTAACACACTGTAAGTGCACCGCGTGGTTGTTTTGTAAGAGGCCCCTGAATTCGGCATTGTCTGATGTTCTTATGCGATTAGGTGGAGGTTATGCAGTTTTGGCGTGAGTACCCCGAAAGTGGTGCCGCGCCCTCCTCCGTGCACCCTGTCAGGCTGCATGTGACGTCGGTGTGTCCTGTCCCCGGGCTGAGAACCGTGTTCTTGGTTAGGTGGAGACTGCCAGTTTCTCCGTGGTAAATGTCTGTGGAGGGGGTACTTTTAGGCTAGGCCTATGTTCTGTTTTTTTCTCCATATTTTGGTGGGGTCATGTCATACACTGCCACAAGTTTTTATCACTAGAGCCAAAAGACAGAAACTTAATCTTTCGAATTTCTGCAGTTACCTTGTCCCAGACCCACGACAGTTTGCGGGCTGGCTCTGGTCTGCGCCCCTCCCCCCAGCTTGTTTCCCCATTACAGTGAGACTGGAGTCTGAATAGCAAACCCAGCTGTGTCTTCTGCTGCTTGAACCCCTTCCCAGGCTCCCTGTCGCCTTTAGGTAGAAAGCCAACTTCTTAGCATGACATTCAAGGCGGCGTCTTGCGGCTTCATCTTGCCCGTGGGCCTCCAATACTTAGAATGCTTACCGCCTCCCCCTCTCGGCACACCTGCCTCCTCTGCACACCTCGCGGCCATCCCCATGGTCTTTCGGGGGCTCCTGAACACTTCTCATTAGCAGTCCGAGCTGGTTAGGTTTTCTCCGTGTTTATTCCCTTACAAAAACTATGCATGCTTCTCTGAAGGAAGTTAATTTTGTTTTATATTTGTTTATCTGTTAAGTCACTTGACTCTGAGTTTGAGGGAATGGATTTGGAATGTGTAAGATCAGTTCATGGCAAGGGCTCAGTAGTGTCAATCATAAATTGACTTCTAAGAAAGTTTCCTGGATCAAAAGTCTCCCTGTCCTAAGGAAGGGTGCGTGACAAGGCGGGTTCCTGAAAAGCAGACACGGTGGGTGGCGAAGGCCTTTGGAGAGGATGGGGTCCCCTCTATTGATAGGGTCAGCTGTGGAGACGGGGCCTAGACCTCTGCCCCTCACTTGCTTCAGGGGCAGATGGAAACTTCAGGCAAGCAAACTCAAGACGGTGCGGCTCCATGGACAGATGGGCCTGCATCCTCTCGGGGCTTCGGGGACCGCTTTCTTTGTCTTGGCCACACCGAGCTGAGAGCAGACAGAGATCCTTTGCCTTCCCTTCCCAGCACCTCCTCCTGGCTCTTTCTCTGGCTCTTTCCTGTGAATAAGTAGAAATGTGGTGGGGGAGGGGAGGGGCACTTTAGTTCCTTTTAGCTCTTGTTCTTGGTTCATTCTTAAAGACTCTTAGGTTTTAAAGGAGAGTTTTAAAAATGTTAACAATGGTTTGGAATTCAGCCCGCCTCACTTCTGTGGCTCTCGGAGCGGAAGCGGCATCACCTGCCTGTTCCCAGTTTTCCGATCTAAGTTGCATCTAGTCATTTATATCTAAACATTGCTAAACTTGCTTTATAGTGAACCTTAATTATCGAGCATCAAATAAGTTTTTAAAAATTTCCCAGCACCAGGGCGACATGTACTACAGACACATGCAGGAGTCAGAATGCCAAACAAGGTGCCCTCAAGATCTTCGTAACTCCATTGGAAATTCTCTAGTTCAGATGGCACCTCCTTGTTAATAACATGATCCGCAAACACACAAAATCCCGGTGAATCTCCCCAACAAAACCTGTAAGAAAAACCCTTTAAGCACACACAGTTTATCACTAAAGTCTACTGTTAAAGAAGAAAAACAACACCCCTTCCGCCCCTGCAAAAAAAAACCAGCAAAAAACCACGGCCCAGCCACCCCAGGAAGCACATTTGAGAAGAGCCGCAGAGTTCAATTTGCTCGTCTGGAGTCGCGCCGACGGACAAGTAAAGGAGGAAAGTATCGTAGTTAGTATCTTCACAACCCTTTGACGATCAGGCAGACGTTCAAAAAGATCTCTATTTTGTTTGTTTTTGGATAAAAAAAAATCAGATAAACCTCTTTGCTCCCCGTCCTCCAGGCTGTCCGTGAACCAGGCATTTCATTCTTTTCAAATTTAGGGAAGGATGGACTCACGTACAACAGCACGATCCTGGTGATTCGGGTGGACCACACGGAGCCCTAAATCACGGTGGCCATCTGTGCCCTGGTTTTCCGAGGTCCGCTCCGATGATTGGAGACTTGCTGCCTGAATAACCCCTTTAGAACCGGCCACCTCGGCTTCTTTCCGAGGTGAGCCTGGTCCTCGGGTCTGCAGAGGCCTGAGCACCGGGGCCGCCCTCCGGAGCACCCGTCCAGGCGGAGGAAGAAAGCTTGAAGTGCCCGGGGCCCAGCGTAGGGCCCGGCTCTGGGCAGCGGAGACCCGAGCCCCTGATGGGCTATGCTGACATGAGAGGAGGTGCTTCAAGTAAGGAGACTGAGGTTTTAAAATCAAATGTTAAGAATGTAGCGAAGACAAATGAGTGTTGTTTCCACAGCAGTCTACAGTCTGTAGATTTCAGATGTTTTCTCTACAACTCATGGTAAAAAAAGTGTTTCTTACGTCACCACCCACACAGTACGCAGACGGGGTGGGGTAAAAGTAGGTTTGCAGTCGTGAATATGCAAAACAGTTTCTCCTTGTGTTATTATTTCATACTTATTGTACTATTTTCCATACAAACAACTGTACATCTACTTCTGCCCCACTCTGTATGTATACCTTAGAGCTGAAACAGACTCTCACCGTTGACAATTCTGCGTGTGATGCCCTCGAGTATTCTCTACTTTATTATTTTTAGTGAAGAAAATGCCCGTCCCTACCCAGTAAATTCATCTCATTGCTCGCTTCCTCTAGTCTGGACGGACACTGCCTCCCGGAGTGGCAGATGCTGACAGCCGCCCTTGTTCAGTAGTTGCTTTGGAGTTCCTTAGGAATTACGTTTGGGGTTAGTCCACAAATCACAGACAATGCCATAGGAATCTTTTTTAAGTTAAAAGTACTTTTATTTAGCTTGGGTTCCCTTTTTATTTATTGGACGTGGCTCTAAAGGATGTTAGTTCAATCAAAGAGCAAAATTGTTGTGGCTGATTGTTTTCAGAAGACTGAGTGTTAGAACGCAGTGACAAGGGACTTCAGAGGTCATCCAGGTCACCTTCCCTGTCCTGCAGAGAGGCCCGAAGGGGCACGAGCTGGGACGTTCAAGAATGAATTCAGGCGGGCTCTGTAGTCACGTGTTCATTAGGGAATGTCTTGGAGAACCCTGTCATGAGAAGTCTGGTGTTGGGGTGACTGTGGTAGAGGCACCAGGAACCTCTAGGTCCCACTGGAAGAGGAGTGGTGTCTGTGACCCTGTGACTCTTGGCTTGGGTGGCCAGGGCCACGCAGACACGTGTGAGCTTGGCTGTTTCAACCTGGGCCTGGTGAGAGCACATACAGGGTCTGGCACCAATAACGCCCCTGCTCTACGAGCTGGTAATCCACACCGAATCTTCTATTACAAAATCATAAGTGTGTAATTCTGTAACACGACAACATCACACTCAAGTGCACCGTGTGATATTTTAGGTGAAATGTTCGAATTGCTGAGCGTCTCGTGTGAGACCTGCACGTACCCCACCGACCACACTCACTGGCGGAACTTCCGCCGGCCCCTGTCATATAAACATTTACAGAGACCAGTTTAGGAAGAGGGATGGTTGCATCCAGGAGGCTGAGGGAGCACGCTGGGAATGTGCTGGCCTGAACTTGAGCTTGGTCTGGAGTCTTTGCTTTTCCCACCCTGCCCAGCCAGCGTACAAGAAGCTTCGCATGCAGATCCGAGCCTGCAACTGCCCAGGAAAGGGAGAGTGTAAGTGAATTTGATATTTGTAGTCAGAACCTTTTCCCCCGATACATGGAACTGCCAAAATGGTCACACTGGGTGTGCTTGACACTGCGGCAGGGCTTTCTAAGCGCTTTGGTCTTTGGGAACTCTCTGCCCTCACGTTCCCTCAACACATCGGTGCACACTGCGGTCTTTCTGGGGGCTGGTCGCACAGGCCTTTCGTTTTTTAAAAAATAAATGTGTTATCCTCGACAGACAAGTTTGAGGGTGACAGATTCTCTTTCCCCGCACCTGGCGCGTCCTGTGAAGCAGACAAACCGCACGTGCCTGACGGGAGCACGGCCCGCGTAAGTGCTGCAGTTACCAAGTAAAAACCACGTCCACCCCAAAAAAACGAGGGAGTCTGATTTCTTTTAAAACGGAAGCAGGGTCAGCAAACTACAGCTTGTGGGCCTAATGTGGCAGACTGCCCGTCTTGTAAATAAAATTTCAGCAGGACACGGCCATACCTATGCACGCTTCATTCAGGGCCGCTTTTACGTGGCGGTGGCGGTGGCGGAGTTCAGTTGCTATAGAGACCGCGAGGCCTGGGAAACTTAAAATATTTACTATCTGACTCCTTACAGGAAAAGTTTGCTGAGCCCTGGGCTGAAGGCATATTGAGAGATGAAAATACTGGTCTGAAAAAAAATAAAAGCTGCCCCTTTTGAATCAAGGCTATTTTCTCTTCAACTGCGCGGAAAAATTCTTCTAGTAGAGGATAATTTTAAACTAGATTTAATGAGGGAAATGCCTGGAGCCCGTGGGGTGATTGGCGTCGACGTTTTTTTAAAGTTAAAGATGATTTAAAAATCACTGCGCGTTAAATCCACGCCGAGAAGGTATCTGATGAGGTCTGTGTGGAAGGTTACAGTGTGGTGAGCTTGTCAGTCAGCCGTGTGCTGATGACGGGTTCCGAGATTTCAGCTGGAGCCGCCTGTTTTGATAGGCTTCACAATAATTGTGAATTTCAATCAAATTTACGTTTATAAATATCGTTCTGAGTTTTGCTTGCTACGGATTAATAAGGCTAAGCTAATAGACATTTGCAAAGGGGCTTCATATTTCTCGCGCTTAATAGCGCTTAACAGTTCAGCGCATTAACGATGAGTACGCGTTTAATCACATGATTTCTCCGTCGCAGAATTGGGACGGTCACAAGGTGGGGGCTGCAGGGCTCCCCAGCAGGGCTGCAGTTCGAGTATGAGCTATCTGATGTGTGGCCATCTTTTTATCTCTTCACAGACTTGTGGAAGAAAGCAAACTGATCCCAGTGGTTTTTGAAGTGATTCTGGTAAGGAAATATGCATCTGAAATACACACAAAAAAATGTTTTTAAGGTTTTGACCATGTTGTGTGGTTGGGTTCCAACCCTAAGTCTGCCCAGAAGGCTTCTGTGTGTCCTCCATGACCTTACTTGACCTTACTGTGCCTCAGTTTCTTTGTCTGAGCTGTGTCCAGCTCTGAAATCGTACAGGGACACTGCCGAATGGCCTGCCCTCTTTACACAGGTCCTTTGCATTTTATTTCAATTGACTTAAACCACATGTTACCTGGTATAGGGGGGACACTTTTTCCGAGGTTGGTTTGCGGAGGAAGGGAAGAATAGTGAATTTTCTGATGTTCACGGCGAAGCCCTCTGGCATTGTAGTCGCCGGGCCAGATGGCCAGTTTTATGGGCAGAAAGTTGTCTTCTTCAGAACGGAGGACAGCTTAGTGCCTCTACACCATTCAGTCAGAGAGTGTGACTTAACTGGGAACCATCTGTTAAAAAAAACCCTGTTATCTGTGGTTTTTTGTGTAGGGAATAAAATAGGATGCAGAGTTGACTTTTCTCACTCTGATAAATCCCTGCTTACAGTAAATACAGATCGGAAAATCAGGCTGAAAATTGAGTTGGTGCTCACAGCAAGGGAGCGCCCTTAACCAAAGAAATGTCCTTTGTATCTGGAGGGATTGTCCCCTTTACCAAAAACTTTCCCTCCTTAGCTACCTGACAGCTCAAGGGGCGAAGCAGGGGATAACTGGGGTGGCCTGAGAACCCTTCACGTGGGAAACCAGCTGTTGACTCATCCGAAGGCATCACTGGACACGTTGTTTGTGTGTTGAGATGACCCCGTGGCGAGAGCATCAGTTTTCTTGGCCCCCGATCACCCTTGCCTTTCTGGACGGGCTGCTTGAGGTTGCTGAGCTATTTGAACAGGGTGGGGTGGAGGGAGAAGTGGGAGTGGGTGTGAGCCTGGACCGCAATTGTTTCTAACAGTAAAAGGCTGGAACCAGTGTGCTGCACACCTGGAACTCATACAAAGTAATACTGACTGTAAACTGTGGCTGAGAAAAATTCAAAACTCAAAACAAAAACAAGTGGTGGGAGGGTTTTAGAGGCAGTATTAGGGGGAGAGTGAAGAAGCACGCGGATGAAGATCTTTTTAATGAGGACTTGAAAGCTCGTCCAGGTGGTCCGCGTGTCTCCCCACTGTCAGCAGGACGTGCATCACTCGCTAACTGGTAGTGGAGTTGGATTCGTTTGGGGCAGCGATGGGCAGAGTAAGCCGCTGGCTTTGGGCCTTACGTGGTTGGGCGCTGGGCAAGAGCCATGCTGTGCAAACCCCGCGGTGTCTGTCTTGAATTTGAAAAGGCACTGGTGCTGCAGACAGAGAGACTGTCCTGCCAACGGCAGGCCTTAGGGGCGCATGGGGCGCACCTCTGCTGGGGCAGGAGGCGCCTAACCTGGTAAGGCCCAGACAGCTTCTTTGGTGGCTGAGAAAAGGCTTCCTGTCTTTTGGCAATCACCCCAGTGTCTCCAGTCTCCACATAGAAAGTTTCTCCGTGTAGGCTGCGCAGCCCCTCCCACTCGGTGAATCTCTGTGTGGTGAGCGTCTGGGAAGCCTTTACGTTCTGCAGGCCACAGCGAGTGTCTAGCGGTTCGATGCCGTGATTTAGCCCTGTCATGGTGCTGTGGCTGTCGCAGGGAGTGGGTAGACAGTGGCATCCTTCCAGGTCAGGATTCCTTTTTCTTTTTAAGGTTTCATTGGGTCGGCCAAAAAGGTCGTTTGTTTTTTTCTGTAAGACAGCTCTGGTTGCGCTTCATTGTCTCTAACTTCATTGGAAGCAGTTTTGTTAGCCTGTATTACGACAGCTGTCATATCAGCCTGCATGTAAAAGAAAACTTATCAAAGTTGGTGATTTTTTGTGTAGCCATTTTAATACTGGAGATGGAAATATGCAACATTTTTGGCAGATTATGCTTTATGATTTCAAGAAAGGTAAACATGCAACTGAAATGCAAAAAAAGAGACTTGCGCGGTGTGTGGAGAAGGTGCTGTGACAATCAAACTCGTCAGAAGTGGTTTGCGAAGTTTCGTGCTGGAGACTTCTCCCTGGACGATGCTCCACGGTCGGGGAGACCAGCTGACGTTGACAGCGATCAAATCGAGACACCGAGAATAATCGACATTATACCATGCAGGAGAGAGGCGACATGCTCAAAATATCCAAATCGATACAATTATTGGTGAAAATGAAAAATTTATTTTATGGAAAAAACCATACAGACTCTTTGGCCAACTCAATATTTATTTATTTTTTTAGAGACACGGGGCGGGGGGGTGGAGGGGGAAAGAAAGGGAGAGAAACAATCGACATGAGAGAGAAACGTCAATGGGTTGCCTCTCGCACGCACCTGCAACCCAGGCCTGTGCCCTGACTGGGAATCGAACCGGGGACCTTTTGCTCTGCAGGGCGACACCCAACCCACCGAGCCCCCGTGACCTTGCAGGCAGGTGTGGGATGACGCTCTTCCTCTAACGGGAACAGCTCTGTGCTCAGGTTTCTTGCAGGACAGCATTTTGAAAGAGGTGCTGAATGTAAAGGAAAACAGTTGGAAATTAGTGCTTTTTGGGGCAGGACTTTGGTGTTCTTAAAGAACACCCTGTTCCACTTTTGTCTTCCTTGAGTTGAAGAATCTCAGCTTTTTCCCTCTACATAAATGCACTTTCTGATCAATGAATTGTCTTTGTAGCAGTCACCCTGTGAACTATTTGCCTTGTCCTTTCTAAGTTTTGTCAACGATCTATGCATAAGACAGTATTTTAGTGGCTCTGTGATGCACAGTTTTGTCAGATTTTTACATGTCTGAAACTGAGGTGCATTTTCCAAGTCAGTGGCTTTTTACGGTTGCTTTCCGCCAGGTGTCCTGGTTGCCATGACCTGAGCCAATTTATTTTGCTCTTGCTTTTCTTCTTCTAAGTGCCCGACAGTGATACGTTAGAAGGATCTATGTCTGAATAAGTCCAAAACAGGTCTTTCAGTAAAAAGGGAATGGAAATTCTAGGTAATGAGAAAGCATGTCCCAGTTTAATTGGCAGCATCTTCCTTAGTGCTGGAGAAAATAAGGGCATCTTAGAACGGTTGGATGCCTGGTTTCAAGGAAACACAGTATATTCTTTAGTTACATTTGTTCCTAAGTTCAAGGGCATTTGTGAGGTCTAGACTATAAGTAGCAGCTTTTAGCAATGATTGATCAGAAGGAGACACAATGGGAAGACTGTTGCAGCCCTGAGTGCTCTCCCACTGCGTATGCCTTCTAGACACCCATTAAAAAAGCAGAACGGCCTTGGCCCATCCTGCCGGTGGTCCACTGCGACCTCCTGATTGCTCTTCCCTTTACTCTTAGCCCATCACCCTTCTCCAGCTTCTTTTTGAAGTACCCAAAGCCTGATGACAGGCTTCATAACTTCTTCTTTTCTTGAGCTCCTCACACGCCGAGCTCTTACTGGCAGTGCGTGCTCTCCTGCGCGGTTTTCTCTGAGAAAGCGAGCCTTTCTGTCCTGATGGGCTGGCACTGCAGCCAGGCCTGTGTCTTTCCTGCAGGGCTGGAGGCGAGCGAAGTCAAAGGGAGCAGAATTCCAAATTGATGTCCTGTTTGCAGAAGATAGCCACGTACAAATCTTAAGAATAAAGATTTCTCTGGGGTTATGAGCTAGAGCCAAGAGCTCCGAGTATGCATCGCACGGGTTAAACACGTAACCAATTGAAAGTGGTTTCATTATTATTATTATTATTTTTTTAAAGATAAATGCACTCTCCGATGGCCACTGCCAGCTCAGGAGACACAGCGTGCCCTCCAGTCTGGGCGCCTGCTGTCTGTCCCCTGGGTCTGCAGTGCGGGGAGAGAGGCAGGCGTGTGTGCTTCACTGGTCAGGAGCAGCGTGGAGCTTCATGGAGGGAGGTAGAAGACACTGTGCATCCCAGGGGAGGGGTCACCGGCTGCTCAGTGTGGGGAGAGGAGTCTGGCAGAAGTAACCTGTCAACGTGGCCTGGAGGGAGTTGCCAGGAGCCGGGCGTCCCGCTGGGGACGTGGAGAGTTCTCAGCTGTGTGTGCCTGGGCCAGAGATCATGGAGACGAGCAGGACGTGAGGCTGGAGGGCTGCTGGGGACCAGATCCCAGAGGGCTTCGTGTTGCGGTTGTTTCGTGTGTTTGGCTTGGCAAGTAATTTATGCTCCCTAAGACCAGGCAGCATCCTCTACTGTAAAAAAGAAAAAAAGAAAAAAGCCTTGTAGAGCCCTATGCCCCTGGGCTGCATGCAGCAAGGAGGCAGGCCACTGGGCCGCGGGGCTGGGACTTGGAGAGAACCAGGCTTGGGGGCGTGGGTTATTTTGTGGAAACGTGAAGCAGGTTGAAAGCTGATTGCTGGGCGTTCCCTGCAGGTCCCCATCAGCGAGGCTTTTGAGATCAGCCAAAAGGGCTGTGGGGAAGGAGGCACGAAAGACAGAGCCAGTCTCTGAGGTCTCAGCCAGTGGCCCAGGAGTGCTAACACCACATTCAGGACAGAGCGGGCGGAATGGTTTTGATCCTGAGTGCGGGCCACAAGCGTCTCTGCTCTCAGCAGGTGCTTCAAGATGTGGGAGGGCCGGGAGCTGATGGCTCACAGACGGGAGCTGTCACAGCAGCTGGGCGCTGCTTCCGGGCAAGGTGCGCCCGGGCGAGAGCACCCCGTTCACATGGGCCACAGCAGCAGCTGTGTGGGGCGGGGAGTGGAGGCCCCGGCAGCCCTCAGTGGGTTCCGCTGACTGGATCCCTTTGCAACCAGTCCTCAGGGTCTCTGGCTAGTAACTGTTGGCTCCTGAAGGAGTGGGCCAGTGGGCGTGATCAGGATGGAAGGCATCCTTTCCCCCCGTTTGCTGCTCTCTGAAGAGTAAGAGTTGCATTTCAGCATGTTGTAAGTGTGAGTTTGGATGGATCTGCCTTTGCGTTTTGCTACAACTGTTACCTCTCTTCATTTTATTTCAGTGGGTTATGTTTTGGCCTGCTCCAGTAAATCATTTTAATGCCATGTAATAGAGGCAAACTGTTTTTCATTGGGGAAAAAGAAATCTTTATTCATGGCAGATTCTCCAATATGTGCCCAAATATCGCTGTCATGATATTTGATGTGTCTGTTCCAAAACAAACAATTAAAGAGCAATTTCGGTGGCAAATGTTAACAATAAAAATGAGATGAGCAACACACTATTTGACAATTATATTGTTTTAACAGTTCTCGGAGACAGCCGTTGAAGCAAGCTTTAGTCAGTCTTTCAAGTCGACTGTATTAGAAGAGAGTCTCTTTGCAGGACTTAGTCACTGAGACACCAGCCATGCCGACGACGGGCAGGCGCTTTATGTTGAAGGGGTGCTTTCAGTCCATCCGGGCTTCTCAGGTCACTTTCCTCCGTTCTTGTTGCAGCGCCTCTAGTGTGAAGTGGTTCTTCGGGTGTGTCAAAGTGACAAGTTCCTTATAAGTTTATGAATCTACATGCCTGCATCCAATATGCCTTTAATAAGATCCTGCTATGCCCATAGGTATGAATTTCTAAACTGGAAAACAAGATTTGATTAACATTTCAAAATGCTTGACTTAGGAAGATCCTTTCAGCGGTGTACAAGGAGTACTTGTTGGACGCAGGAGATACATCTGATGCTTTAGCCTTCCTACACACCCATTCAGGGCTTTTGTAGCTTGCAGAATGGGGCTGCAGAAGCAGTTCCTGTTGTACGCAAAGGTGACTTTATATAGGCTGTCATACTGCCATTTACGTATGCACTTTGAGGCGTTTTCTCTGGGGTGCGTGGGTGGGTGGAAATATGTTTGCTTGGATCTGTTCTTGGGAGTTTGTGTCTTAAGTTTATATTTGAAAATAACTGCCTAGGGCTACGGTACAATCTGTAGATACTGGATTGAATGAAGTTGCCCATATAGCAACTGAACAAGAGATTTTACTGTGATCAGTGCTGTTATTAATATGATTAGCTGAATAAATGGGCTGAAGCTCAGTAAAATAAATATATCTGCAAACTTGGGCTAAAGCATAACTAGTTTTTGTTTTTGTTTTTTTTTAAAGATATTTATTTATTTATTTTTAGAGAGGGGAAGGGAGGGAGAAAGAGAGGGAAACGTCATTGTGTGGTTGCCTCTTGCATGCTCCCGTCTGGGGACCTGGCCCGCAGCCCAGGCGTGTGCCCTAGATGGGGAATCGAACCGGCAACCCTTTGGTTCACAGGCAGGTGCACAGTCCACTGAGCCACACCAGCCAGGGCTAAAGCATAACGAGTTTCTGCACAACCAGCCCGACTGGTTTGAAAGAAGATGGACCTGATGAAGATAAAAACCACATGTTGTGTCCACTGGAATAATGCTGAAACACAGCTGAGGCTGTAGTTCACCAAACAGGGCAGGTGCTGGCCGCGGGCTACTTGGGGGCTTCGCCCAGGCCAGTGGAATCCTGCGTTTTATCGCCGTTCTTGTGTCTGTTCTGCTCCAGGTCCTGGGCTTTGCTTGGAGGCTGCAGGATTCCTTCTTCCTTCTCTCTAAGGAGACAGTGTGTTTAAAAAGCATCGAAATAGATAATATGCTTCCCAAGAGTGTAAGCTTTGTATGCTTTGCTTTGCTTGTATTCCTGACTGTGGAATTAGACTAGTGAAGAGGGGTGAAAATAGGGCACAGCTGAAGGAGTTACGGACAAGTGAAGGGGCAGACAGGGCCCAGAAAGATGGAGTGAGGAAGATGCAAGAGGAGCTGAACCGCTGGGTAAAACTTTGAAGAAGTGAAGCGAGTGTGAGACTCAAGGAAAAGGCAGGGTTTTTGTTCCACAGTCTGTGAAATGCAGATGCTTGGGTGTGCCTGTCCTGCGCCCAGCGCCCCGCCTGGGCCGCTGATTAGATTTCCCGCAGACCCACGTTTCGGAGCGCTGGCCAGTCGCTGCTGAGCCACTGCGCGTCCTGACTGAGTGCCAAGTCCACACAAGAAGAGCATCAAGTAGCTGCTTAATTTTCTTATATGGATTGTGTGCTGAAATGACCATATTTTGGATGTATCGGGCTAAATGCAATATAATTAGAATGAATTTCATCTTTAAAAAAATTTTTTTTTACTGCATCATGCAGAACATTTACGCCACGTGGTGTGCGCTGTGTTTCTGTCGGATGGCGCTGCAGTAGGTGATTTCCTAAGTCCGACACCCTCAGTCACACTGTGAGTCCTTTCCCAGGGAGGAAGCCACACTGTGTGCAGCCCGCTCTCCCCAGCCCCTCGCCTCTGGTTTTGTGCCTCGTGGCCTGTATGGGTTTGCTAGTGAGGGAGGTGAGGCACGGCTGTTCCACTTAGCCCTGCTTCCCAGCCTGCAGTCTCTGGACAGAGGTGTAGAGGGAGAGGCAGGAGGAAGGGCCAGGGCGCGCCCTTGCCGCATACCAAAGGGAATTTGGCTGTAGCTCTCCCGAATTCCGATCGTGGCTGGTGACACCACTTGAGTTTCTTTCTTTTCTGAGTCTCCATGATCTGGTGGTGCCTGGTTACTGGCCACCGTTAGGTGAAAAACTAAAGTGCCTACTGTGTGTATCAGGCATTGCTTAGTCTCACTGCAAAACCCTGTGTGTTTGGAGCCCTTTGAGAAAAGGAACAAAGTAAAAGCACTCCTGATGAGCACAGAGGATGGCTGGAAGAGCCTAGGGCCAGACCAGAGCCCACTCATTCTCAGCGTGTAACCACCGAATGGTGCTTTTTCTCAAACTGCTTCAGTGATGCAGGACCCCATAAAGTTCATTTAGGAAGAAAGCAATTGAGAATACCCGCTTTTTAAGAGAGCGGAAATATCAGCAAAAAGTTACTAGTTTAAACTACATAAAGCAGCAAGCCTCTAAAGCCTTTGCTTTTGATGCTCTTTTGCGTGTTTTTGTGGACGAGCAAGAAAACGCCAAATTTATGTGCTTACCCAGAGCTGCCGAGGATTTTCCAGCGGAGCCGGGAAATCTGATGCACGAAAGCAGTTTACAGATTTATGAGGAAAAAAAAGAGCTTTTTAAATAGCTCTAGCAAGTGAAATTGGATTTTGGATTTATTAGAGGCACTGCACTGGAGAAAGACTGTGAGGAGAAGCCAGTGAAGGCAAGTTATTGCATAGGATTTTTAGGCTTATTTTTCCTGTTAACAAGAACAATGCGTACTTGTAAAGCTTTCAGAAAGTAGAGAAATGTCTAAGAATGTCAAGGCCTTCCATATGCCACAGCTTAATACATATTCTCCTCATTATTTTCCACACGTACCTCCTTTTCTTTTCAAAAATGGGACCGTACTAAATATTCTACTTTGTAACTATCTTCCGAATGTCCACAGGAGTGATGCATATGTGCATACGTATTCTTTATTCCATTTAATGGCCATGCACTATTTTGTTGAATTAGCGTAATTTATTTAGCCAACACCCTCTGGAGGACATTTCAAGTTTTTCCCCCAATTTTCTGCTAATCTGAGCAAGTCTGAATAGAATATCTTTTCACATTTATATGAGTTTGTATAGGGTATTTGAAGTTAAATTGTTACACCAAAATATATGTATCTTTTGCATTTTAATATTACTCTTCAAAATGGTAATATAAAATTTCCCAGACAGCGCACGTAAAGACACCAGCAGCTCAGCCACACTCACAACTGGGTGTTATTGTTCCAGTAAATGGATGGTGGTTGGTATTTTGTGCTGTTTGCTTTTTAATACCAGAGCCACATCTATCAATTTGTCCTGCTCATAGCTTCTCTGTTTTCCAGCGTGCTTAGGAAAGGACTTCTCCTCAACAAGGCTATAAAATCCATCTTTTATGCTGTAGTTTTATGATTTCATGATTAAATCTCTTCAATCTTTGCCCCAAAATAGCTTTGTCATTAGGACTGAGTACAAAGCCAGCTTTTTCCTTCCCTCCTCCCCCGACCCGCCACCATCATGGACTCGTTCCAACAGTGTGCGGTCATTGTGGGCGCTCGAAACACATAGTCCCCATGCATTCACCCTGTCTCCGTATGTTGTTCCCTGTCTGTGTTGGTACCCACGAGCTGCGTGTGTTTATTATGTATAATGCGGTGAGTTTTTACACATGTATGTTCAGTAAAGGCGATGTGCATACCCATCACCACTTCCCCCCAGTTTCTTTGTGCCTGTTGTCTGTAATCCGCCCCTTTCTCCCCGCACCAGTCCCAGGCAACCGTTGGTTTCCTTTCAGTCATTGTAGATGAGTTCACACGTTCTAGAATTTTATATAAATGAATAGAAAGGTATGGGTCCCTTCTTTTCTTTCTTTCTCGAATGCACCCCTGGCTTCTTTGGTCGAGTGTGTTTATTTCCCTCTAGGGAGAAAGCAGTATGTCTCATGCTGATATCGCTGCTGCAACTTTCTTTGATTTGTGTTAGTAAGGCATACTTTTCATCCTTCCTCCTTCAACCTTTAACCTATCTATGCCTTTCTATTTAAAGTTGTCTTTTTTTTTTTAGAAGATTTTATTTATTTATTTATTTTTAGACAGTGGAGGGGAAGGAGAAAGGGAGAGAAACACCCATGTGTGGTGGCCTCTCACGCGCCCCCTACTGGGGAACCTGGCCCGCAACCCAGGCCTGTGCCCTGACTGGGAATGGAACTGGTGACCCTTTGGTTTGGATGTCAGCCTCAGCCCACTGAGCCACACCAGCCAGGGCTAAGGTTGTTTTCTGGGAGATAGATGGAGTTGGAGTTTGCTTTTTTCAGTCTGACAATCTTAGTCTTCTATCTGAGGCGTTTAGAACGTTTTCATTAAATGTAGTTATTAGTATTAGTATCTTTAAATTTACCAACTTACTACTAGTTTCCTATTGGACCGTCTATTCTTTCTCTCTTATTCCTGTCTTTCCCAGGTATGTTGGATCAGTTGAGTATTTCTTTCTCAGTGATTGGCATAGGGTTCACCATGTGCATCTTTTGCTCTCCTCATGTAGGTAATTACCTTGTGTAATGGTCCCCTCTAAAGATACCTCTAGCCGAAGTAGCCAAGATGTTTTATTGAACATAAAATGTCTCACACCACACGATACGTTGAAACAATTAACACACAGTGAGAAGCAAGGGCTAAGGCAAACGAGCACATTTGAAGTAGAGTTCAAGCCGGGTGAAGCACACACCCCCCGAATTCCTGGGAACAGAGTGCTCCCATGTCTCCCCTGCCTCCTGCCCCAGCCTCCCTCCGACCTGAAACCGGAGACCGAGGGCTCATGGGCGGGAAGAATCACCATCTCAGGTCAACGCCCCAAGTTTGCTGTGCCAGAGAGGCTCGGAGAGCTGTTCCCTGGGCCCTGGCTGTGGCTGGACAGTGCGCTTATTGAATACCCACGGGGTTTATTTGCGTTTCTTAGGCAAAGCACACTTGGGACCCGAGTAGAGGTCACCAGTGAGTGGCTTTAATGAAAAGTTCACGTGCACCAGCCGTTTGGCGCTTCCCGTTTTAGGGTTTAGCTCAGGACTTAGCGACTATTGAAGGTCCAGGTGTCCTCTGTGTGTTTAATGGCTCACAACTGCTGTGTATCTTAGATCCCTTCTCCCACTCGTGCTCCTCTTTACCGCACGTGCACGCCAGCCACCGATACGCGTCACACTGTGTGGGCCTCGTACGTGCCGTTTCTTTTCCTCTCTCTCAGACCCCTTCACGTCTTGTGTGAGAACCTTCCCACAGCACACTTCTATGTGTAGTAACTCCGCATTACACACATCCTCATCTCGAACTCCTGCCAAACCCTACGGGATCCTGGGGTGGCTGCCTCTCCCGCCTGGTGCCGTGCCCGCTCGCCTCCCTGCCGCCGCCCTGCTGTGTGGACTTCTCAGCTTACCGAACTCGCTCTGTCTAGGGCTCCTTGTCTCCCACCTCAGGGCCTTTGCTTTGCCTGGGTCCTCCTCCCAGAATGTTCTTGCATCTCTTCGGGTGGCCGAGTGCACCTCATCCTTCAGTTTTCAGACCGTCTTTCTTGGCCTCCTCGAAGACTGGGCTGTGCCTGTCCATCTACCTTCACCCAGCCTCTGGCCTAAGGAGCCTTAGATATCAAGTAGCCACTCATTACGTGTCTATTCAGTAGCTCAGATATAGTGCATTTTTAAAATGTACTGTATTTTGCCATGTGTAATGCACACTTTTTTGCCCAAATTTTTGAGGAAAAAATAAGGATGCGCATTATATATGGGTATAAAATATCACACACCATGGGTATAATAATGGGCATAATAATCCCGTGTACAATGCACACAAAAACATGGGGGCACATTATGGCAAAATATGTAGTTCTAGATGGAACATACACACATTTTAAAAAGGTCTTTGTAGAAGTATTTGTAAGTGAAGTTGGTGTGTAGCTTTCTTCTTCTGCTACTGTTTCCAACTTTATGTTTTGAAATATTCTGTAGCTTCACAAGAAATTGCAGAGGTAGCACAGAGGGGTCCTGGGTAGCTCGCTGCTTCCCCCAGTGGGTATGTCTTCTCTGACTACAGTGCGGTGTCCAACTCAGAACATCAGCATTGCGACACAGTATCTGCGTAGCTCAGCTGATACACATTTTTTGAGGTTTGTTTTATGGCCAAGGATATGGGCTGTCCTGGTTTATGTTTTGTGGGTGCTTGAAATGAATATGTATTCTGTTATTTGTGAGTGCTGTGTAAATGTTAATTAGATCCTGGTAGTTGATGGTGGTGTTGAATCCACAGGGACTGGCACAAATAACAGCCCCCCCCTCCCCCCCTTTTATTACAAACTCTTTTATTACAAAATCATAGGCATGCAATTCTGTTATGTAACAATGTCACACTCAAGCACACCATGTGACATTTTAGGTGACATGTTCCAATTAAAACTATAAATTATTACACCCATATCACTACCCTACTGACCACCCTCACGCAGGCGTTACTTCTGCTGGCCCCTGCATGTCACTGCTGATTTCCTTTCTAGTTACTCAGCCAGCTGACGAGACGGGGTGTTGACGTCTTCGGTTGGCTCTGGATTTGTTTATTTCTTTAGTGTTGTCTCCGAGCTCGTGGTTCAACGTTCCGAGATCTGTTGCTTGGAGTATGCACACTTAAGATTGTTACGTCTTCTCAGTCACTTGAATCGATGTCTTTTTATCATTGTCACTTTATCATTGCTTAACGTCTCTCTGTGTTTCTTTTCATTTTCTTGCCTCGGAAGTCTATTTTTTCTGATACCAATATAGCCATACCCATTCCCTCTTGATTACCGTTTGCATGATGGTATGTTTTTACCGCCTTTCGATGCTCAACCTACCTTTGTCGTTCTATTTTAAATGAGTTTCTGGTAGTCAGCGTGTAGTTGGGTTATTTTTTTTTCTTAACCCACTCTTCAAATGTGTCTTTAGTGGTTTATTTGGACATTTTATGTTTAATATAATGATCGATGTGCTAGGTATTAAATTTGCCATTTTACTTTTTGTTTCCTCATTTGTCTGTTGTTTCTGTTACCTTTTTCCTTCCTTTCTGTGGATTGTTTGAACAGCTTTTAGAATTCCCTTTTGATTTGTCTTTGAGTGTGTCTGTTTGTACAGGTTTATCAGAGGATACTCTCAGTACCATGCACAATGTAGAGACATAAGCTAGAACACTCCGCTAGGCCTGTCAGGCAGTGCTGATGTTTGCCAGGCGGATGAAACACAGGTCTTGGCCTCAGGGAGCCCCCGGTCCCGGGGGAGGCAGGTGTAACTCACCAGTGCTTATGCAGAATGGTGTGAGTGATGGCCGAGACACCCCGTGGGCCAGCTCTCAGATGTGGTGATTAGAGCCCCTTCAGGAAAATGGGACGCTGGCTAGGCAGGACGGAGTGAAGCTTGCATGATGGACAGTGCAGTGTCTGCCCTTCCTTGGCTGGAAAAAGCTCTATTCTCCTGTCAAGGATGACTACCCATGATTCCTCTCTTCTCAGCCATCTCTTTCTGAGAATCACCTTGGCTCCTTTGACCAGGTGAGACACCTTTGTCACAGGTGCTTACAGCACCCTGTACTTCGTTATAGCATGTAATCCACACAACCACGTGGATAGATATTATTATTCTCTTTCCATCTTTAACAAAAGAACAGTTTTGATCAACCAGTTTTACAGGATCACCTTGCTAGTACGTAGCAGGCCTATACTCAGATTGTGATGATGCAAATCTAGTATGAATAGTCTGGAGTCGATTAGATGTCAAGAGTGGCATCCGGTCCTTTCTTTCTTTTATTGTATTTTTGCCATTACCATTTAGTCCCCTTCCGCTCCCTCTCCACCACAATCACCTCACTGTTGTCTGTGTCCATGAGTCCTTTTCCTTTTTGTGACAGTTTGCAGTTTTGTGCTTGTTTTGTGTGATTTGTTGACTACAGGTCCACCACTAGGTCACTGACTTCACACAGCAGGACCTGGGTCATGGGATCACCCCTGCCTGGCATGCATCTGGGCACTCGGTGAGCGCCTGCGTGCATGAGTGAGGGCGCAAGGCGCAGCGTGGTAGATGGAGGTGCCTCGGGCCCACGCCGTGAGAGGCTTGTCCATGCCAAGGAGTGTGGGCTCTACCTTAGGCCCTCCGATGAGCCTTGGAAGAGTGTCACGTTTCCTTTAGAAAGACCTACCTAGAAACCATTTGTGTGGGAAGCACATTTTAGAACATGGGACCAAAGCAGTGTTGAAGCAGATACTTCTTATCTTTGCAGATACTAAACCAGTGGTTGTTGCTCACTGTCTTTTCCACTTGGACAATGCCTTTCCTGGGCAGCCTTTTTATACATTTATGCAGATTCTCTCCCGTGTTGTGGTTAAGGATGGCTTTCAGCATTTGTACCATGGTAGGCAGAGTGCCTCACCCGCCACCACGTCCAGGCCTGGATGTCTGAAACCTGTGGTACATTAGTTTGCGGGAACGGAAGGTTGGAGGCGGGGTTAAGGCTGTTGATCAGCTGACCCGAAGATAAGATTATCCTGGGTCGTCCAGGTGGACCCGGCAATCACAGGCGTCCTGAAGTGTGGAAGGAGGAGGTAAAAGCAGGAGCTGTGAGCGAACCCAGCTGGGCGTGCCTGCCGCCTCGAGATGCTGGAGAGGGGAGAGGGGAGAGGGGATCCGCCAGGATGGAAACGCAGCGCGGCCGGCGCTCGATCCTGAGTTCAGCGAGACACCCACCTTGGGCTTCCGACCTCCAGCTCTGGGAGATAACATATTGACTGACTTCCTGGTAATTTGTTGTGGTAGTAACGGGATGCTAACAAAATGCCACTTTCTGTGTTGTGTACTAAGCCTCCCGGGTAAGCCATCGAGGAATAACGTAAAGCAGTCTTTAGAGACAGCAACTGAGATTAACTCTGAAGTCTGCTTGGGCACTTTTACGTCAGTGCATTTGGTGGGCGATAAAATCGTCCGCATGTAGTGGACCTTTTCTTAGATTACAATTCACATTAGGGCTCTTGATCCAAACCGGTCAGAGCAGAAATGACATTCTTTTTTCTTGCTCTGGTGCTGCCCTGCCACGCCCCACACGTGAATAACTCCTGCTGTGCCGTGTAACTATGGCGATTCCAGGTTTCATCGTAAAAATGATTCATGTCGTGCCCTGTGACAGGCTCTCCTTCGAAACACATGACTCGTGTGTTCGGGGAGGTTGCTCACACATGTCTCTCCGGTCTCCTGAGAGGCCCTGTACTGAACTGAAATACTGGATTTTTATTTTACTACACTATAAAGTGGTTTATAGTTTTCCATAGCTCCTACTTTTAAGCTACTTTTTAAAAATTAAGTTCTAGAGGTTTTGGTTTGGCAGGTACGCAGTGTGGTAAAGCTGTTGAGGTGGAAGGTGGCGGGGGTGGGGGGGGCAGGCTGGGGCAGCTGTTGTGCTTAGTTTTGTCTTTTTGCTTTTTTCCCTGAGATGTGTTATGAGTGGTAGACCTTTGAGGTTCTCTCCACTTTGCAGAGATGTTCCTCCAACCCCCCCCAAAAAAATCTCAATAATCTCTAAGTTTGTGTTTTGAGGAGCAACCTCTATTTTTTTTTTACCTCCTTTTAAGGTTTTAGTGGTAAACAAGCATCTCGGGATGGGAATCAGCACTGATTGCACCTGAGAGGTGCTGGCTCCTGAGGGCAGGCCCAGGGGCCCACCTGTCCCTCATGGGTTTCACCTGCGGCTGAATAGCTGAAGGATTCAACCTGGGATACGCTGTTGGGGAGGGGCAGGGAAAGGGGAGTGGAGTCCAGAAAGCTCGGTTTCACTTGAGAGGTAACAGACCGATGTACAGTTTTCCATGTTCTGGTCAGGGCCCAACCCTTTGGGAAACGGGAGCATCCTCCATCATCATTTCTAACCCCTTCGTATTGTCTTTTACGTGTAACGGTTGCTGTTTTTCTTTTCACACACGTGTCGCATCTAGATCTTTATTGTGTAACAACTGAAATGTACAGACAGGTTCAAAGAAGAAAAGGGAAATTAGCCGTAACCCCATGCCTAGAGGTATTCATAATTTTTTTGTGTGTTTATTTGTGGGTTTGCTTCTATGTGTATCTCTATATAGAATTTCTGTAGTAGATATACAGGGTCCAGCACAAATAACGCCCCTTTTTGATTACAAAATCTTTTATCACAAAACCATAAGTACGTAATTCTGAAAATAACAATATCACACTCAAGCATACCGTATGTCACTTCAGGTGAAATGTTCAGATTGCTTTCCATCTCGTGTGAGACTTACGCACCCTACCAACCCCACTCAAGCAGGCGTTACTTCCGCCGGGCCCCGTGGCTATGAGCTGCAGTGATTTCTCCGTGTGCTTCTGACACGCACAGCTCTCAGTTACCGTGATTTAGGTCGGTAACTCCCTCGCCATGTGGTTCAGGTTTCACTTACTGTGGTGCATTCCCCGGGGAGCTGGACACAGTGCCAGCTTTGCAGTCAACGTCACCGAGTAAGTGGTGCCAGCCCTTCCTTCAAAGTCTGCTGGTGGTTTGTTACTCTGCACCGTTTCGAGCTCAGGCAGCAAATTGTGTGGTTGTTTCCTCCTCAGTTCCCAGTGAGAAACCCACATGACCTTCTAGAGAAATAGGTAGTTGCCAAAGGGATTGGCCAAGGAAGAGCAGAGGAACGAAAAGTGGGAAATGCTGGGCCCTGGGCGGGTAGCTCAGTCGGTCAGAGCGTCGTTCCAACAGGCCAGGGCTGTGGGCTCGCCCCCTGGTCAGGGCGCACCCGAGAGCCGACCAGTGGGAGCGTGGATAGATGGAACGACAAATCGGTGTCTGTCTCTGTCTCTCTAAAATAAAAAAAAAAAAAAAAATTGTTTTTTAAATATCAGTTGAAAAATCAAGAAGCAGAAATGACAGAAGGAATGCAACTAGAGACAAAAGTGTTAAAATTGCTATTATAAATGTGCTTAAGAATGTAAAGGAAAAATAAATATAATGAAAGAAATAAGAGGCTTTAAAAACAAGCGTATAGTTGTATCTAAATTACTTTTCAAGGTCATCCGTGTTATTGTCAATATAATCTTTCAATTCCAGAATGTCTATTTGATTTCTTAATAAATTCTATTTTCCTGGTGAGTTTCTTCACTGCTGCATTCACTTTTCCCCAGTTTATTATAGTATTCATAGTCACTTTAAAATCCTTTTCTGATAACTTCAGTATCTCTTTTCTTTTAATATTGGTCAAATTTTGCTTCTTTGATTGCTAGCCATTCTTTATTGAAAACTAGGTATTTTACGTAAAAACTCCAGAGGTTTCAGATGATACCAGGTCCCTCATCAGAGCACGACCTTCCCCCACTTGTTTCTTGGGCTTTCAGGGCGAGGGGCAGACCACTCCTCCCAATAAGGAAGTAAGCAGGACGCGGCTGTTCTGCCTGGACTTGGGCCCAGCGCTGGTACAGGCTTGTCCTTTCGGCACGGCTCTTCTGGACTTTGGAGACCTTGTAGGCGTTTGTTCCCTCAACCCCGCCAAGACTGACAGGTTCGGCTCTACCCTTCAGACGGCCCAGCCTGCTCCTCACACCTAATGCCTCATGCACTTTAAAAATCTGGCAAATGTCTTAAGGGCACGACCATTTGAATGTTCAACTTGGATCCCTTCACTTGAGTGGTTAGCGTTTCTCAAGCACCACTGACTGTGGGAGACTTAGCTCAGGCGTTTACAGACTGTTTCAGCTCCTCGGTCTTGCGCAGCGACAGAGCTCAGCACAAGTTTTTTGGGGGATGCTGCCTTTGCACTGAGACCCCTCAGGTTCTCTGTGTTATTCCAGCCCCAAACAGCCTCTAAAACCCTCGCTGGTTTCTCAGGCCCTCCGTGGATGCCTTCTGTAGGTGCTGAAATTCAGCCATCGTCCAGAACTGGCAAGTGCCCCTGGGGGGAAAATGATTGGAAGCATCCGTTCACCTTGGGAAAGGTGTCCACTTTCTGGAATTTAAGTCCACCTGCGTCTTGGTACTTCTGTAGCTTTCTGATATCTCTACGAATAGGATTCTATAATTTATCTGCAGTTTTCCTGTTGTGAGGGGATAGTATTAGCCCGTGTGACCCATTATATCCTGGTAGAGGCAGACGTCCTCTGATTCATTAAATTCTGCTTTTACCTTTTTAAGTTCCTTCCCCTCCCTTTCTTTTGGTAGCTACGCTTTTTCTAGCTTTAAAAAACTGAGTACTTTGCTTTTACATTTTTATTGTTGTAGGTAGCTAATGCCGTTTATGTATTTTTCTCTGATAACTGCTTTAGCAGTTATCCCATAGATTCTGATACATTATGATTTCGTTGTTCTTTATTTTCATAAAATTTTGCATCTTTGGTTTGTTTCTCTCTCAAAAGTTCTAAATAGCATTTAAGAAAAGCTTGTTTGAAACAGAAACAGACTCATAGATTCGGAGAGCCAACCGACCGAGCGTTGCCAGAGAGGGGGGCCTGGGGCATGAGGGAAAAAGGTGAAGGGATTAAGAAGTACCAATCGGTAGTCACAGAAAAGTCGCGGGGTGCTAGGTGCAGCGCAGGGAATAAGGCCACCAATGTCGTAACAACTGTGTGGTGTCAGATGGGTACTAGGGTTATTGGGGGGAATCGCTTTGTACGTTACATAATCATTCGCCCTCGGTGCGGGCACACCTAAAACTAATATGAACTAATACTGAATATGAACTGTAATTGAAAAATAAAAGCTTGTTTTTTTAAATTAATTTCTAGTATTAGTGCATTGAATACATTTTTATTTGGGGGCAAATGTATTGATTTGTGTGTGTGTGTGTGTGCGTGGTGAATTTTCACGAATTTTCTGTGTGCACTGACGGTGTTCTCTCTTGTTCTCTAAGAGCTCAGAGTCCGGCCTGCATCTTTAAGGTGTGTCTTGTGGAGCGTGTTGTCACACGTGTCCTTACTAATTTCTTCTTCGCTCTTAGGTTGAGGGAGGGGAATACAGTGGCCTATTATTAGTGCCTTCCTGTGCATTTTTCTCTCACTTCTGGTTTATGCGAGTTGTTGCCGTGTTGTTGGGTGCATATATTTTCTTATAGGTTTATTAAATTTTGTGATTTCTAGTTAAAGTTTTTGTAAGTTCACCCTCCATAGTATCGTCTTGTTCTTTCTCTCTAGATCTTAATACAAAGTTATAGTGGAAAACAGGTATGGATTTATGTCTGTTCAGTGTATTCTGCCCCCTCCCACCTCTTCTCCCACAGAGATCATTCTTTCTGAGCATGAGTTTTTCCTCGTAACTCCTTTAATTCTTAGTACCCTGGATCAGGATCAGAGAATCATTTAATTCGTGAAGTGTGATTCCAGTTAAGCTTGCTAGCTTTTTCTTCGTGACACTTTTTAGAAGTAAACATCCTTTGGAAAGGCTATTTAAAACCCCACCTGCGTATGCTGACAGGCGCTTCCCCTCTCTGCAGAGACCACATCAGTGGCCTGTCCTGTCTTCCTTGCCGAGTGCCCTGCTTGCATGCCCCGGGCCAGACTGATCAGCATCCCACCTCCCCGGTGTCCTCTAGGGCTCACGCCTACATGGCTTTGCACGAGTGTCCCGTGGAAGCAAAGCCCCAGCAGTTTGGTCCGTGAAAACAGAGGGCCCGAACGTGATACAAGTCTCTCCGGGGGTTGGGAGAGGAGGCCGTGCATGGAGGGTACGGCCTGGAGGGGAGGGGACCCGTGGTGTGGGACCCGCCAGCACATGAAGTGGGGACGGTTGTGGCTCCCTCTCAGAGGCCTTTCCCTCCTTTTTGGTTAAAACCGGTTTGTAAGTTTATGACCTTAGCATGGCTGGTTGCAGGCGAGCCGAGAGCTGAGACAGGCTGGCACGGAGTGGGGCTGGCGGAAGTTTGACGGTCTGCCTGGTGCTCTGCTGTCCACTGAGACTCTCGTTCCAGTGTGGTGCTTGCCTCACAAACACACACAGCAACATAGTCCTGTCTGAATGGCTGCTTTCCGATGGCAGAAGGGGCAAAACTTCAGATGGCCCTTCAATTCTTCTTAATCCCATTGGGCTTCATATTGGAAAATAAATGAGACTTATTTATGCCTGCAAATCCAATTGCCTATAAAAGGTTGTTTTAATAGACAGAGGCAAAACCATCATAAAATAATCTAGTGAATATGGGAGCTAAGAGTATGCTTAATGGAACATGATTAGACTTAATTTTCATACTATTTCCTTCATTAAAGCTCCATTATCTTTTCTGAGACCTCATTTAGGCTTCCGGCCACACTGCGCCTCGGAGGCATTTGTGGGCGGCCACAGAAGCCTGCGAGCTCGGTTAAAATACGAAAATGGCTAATAATATTCTGCTCTTTCATTTTTGCTGTTTGATATCCACGCCGCACATCCAGAGTCTCACATCTATTCTCTTTCGAACCCCATCTCTTGAAAGCCATCAGCGTCATTATCTCCGAGCTTTCGCACAAAAGAAGTTTGATTCTAGAGTCGAAAACAAACCCAAGGCTCACGGACAAATGTCCCCGAAGTACAGAGGCATGGTGAACTGGTAAGGATTTCTCCAGTCATTCCTTTGCCTCCAAGCCCACAGCTGAATGCTATTTGTACATAAAAACAGAATCGTAACAGTATTAGCCTTTTCACACATCACAGACCTTCGCAGGTAGGGCCAGGTAAGACTCTGTATGCCTTAAACAGCTCTGCAGGGTGTTGCAGGCTGTGTTTGATGTCATTAGGGGCTGAGTGCTGGCCTTTCTGGACAGGCTGAGGCTGCTGCTCCGAGGCCCACAGGCCACGTGAAAGGGGAGAGCGGGGTGTCGCGGTCAGGGGGATGTGGGCTGGTCCGAGGTGGGAGAGGAGCTGGCATGGAGCGAGGCCCCGTGGAGCTGCCCCGGAGGGTGACGGGGCAGTGCTACCCCCTTCCACTCCGTGCAGAGATGCTACAGCCCATGGCTGTGATCTCTGATGACCACACATTGCTAGTTTGTGTTGAACTGCACTGAATCCAAAAGAATGAGCATCCACGGCACTTCTCATCAACCCAGATTTAGTGCGGATTCCAAAAACCTTAGCCGGCTGTTCAGAGCCGTCAGCCTCAGTGTGCTGGCCCCCGTAATGCCCCACGCCTCTCAGTTTCAAGTTCCCAAGTCCTGCAGTCTGTGCTCTTCCTCAATTTCTAGCCTTCTCTCAGCCTGCCGGTTCCTCCCGCACAGCTCTGCTCTGTTCCCTTCTCCTTCCTAAAGCCTTTCCGACCCTCCCCGAGGTCTCGCTCCCTGGGGTCTCAGAGCACCACTCGCCTTGACCAGCACGTGACACTGCCCTGCAGCCTCTCCCTATGGTCTGTTCTGTTCCCCCAACATGGAAGCTCCCCAAGGGCAGGTATCTTGGTGCAGGTTAGGGGCCCTTCACCAGATGTACGGTGGGCCTGGCACAGCGGGTCTTCCCTGTGGACCGTTGAAGGAGTGACCTTCACTAGTGTGCAGAAGAGATAACTCATTGTTTACCGCCTTCAAAATAGTGACATTTTCTTCTGTCGTACTGAACGGTGTCAGCTGGGCAGACTGCTCAAAGCAATAGATTATCAATAGATTGGCCACATATTACTCTGTAAAGGTTGTCATTATGTCTGTGTTTGTATGTTTTAAAGTTTATACATTTCACATTTTTAAGAAAGATTATTTTTTTAGACAGGGGGGAAGGGAGGGAGAAACAGAGGTAGAGAAGAATCCATGTGTGGTTGCCTCTCGCATGTCCCCAGTGGGGACCTGGCCCACAAGCCAGGCATGTGCCCTGACTGGGAATCCAACCGGCGACTCTTTGGTTGGCAAGGCCGGTGCTCAATCCACTGAGCTACCGCAGCCAAGGCCACATTTTCTTAAAATGTGGGAACTTAGCCACAGTCGAGTCATTTTGTCCAAATCAATTCTCTGTCGTCTGTAGTGTAAAACCCTGAGATTGAGAGGGCAGTGATTTATTTGTAAATGTACTCTTCCCTCCCCTCAATGTTCGTGTGATGAGGTTGGACTTCATGGTCCCTCAGCGGGATTCTGGTACATAGGGTTCTCTCAAGGGGCTGAAGAAAGGCAGCATTCTGAGGATTTCTTTTTTCTCAATATATCACAACTTTATATTGTTTGTTGGTTGATTAGTGAACATCCTGGGGAAGGGTGGGTTGCAGGGGCACCAATCTAGTGCTAAAGCTTGTACTTCACTGATCTTTGCCACGATGCTCAAATATTTAAGACTGTGCAGGACTATTTTGTTTCAAGATAAAAGTCGTAAAGCTTAGAAATTGTTTGATTTTATTTAACCTCTCATTCAAGGGTTCATTTGGAAAGACGTAGCATTGGGTTTAGCATGAAAGGGTGTTCGAGCAGGGAAGAGTCTTAGCTCGAGTCTCTGGGCAGATCCCTTCTCCCCGGGAATCCATTTCTGCATCTGTAATGGGCGGTGCTTTCTCTCCTGCTGCTGGCCTCCCGAGGGGCCCAGCCCGCACCTGGGTGACACGGCGGCCGCAAAACGACGCAGCTGGGCACTCTGTCCCTCTCAGGAGCTGCAGAGGAAAGGCTTCCTGTCGTCATCATGGCTTCAGACGTCGTGTTTCCAGCTGCCTAAGGTTTTCTTCCCTTCTCTGCCCTGGATCTGGTGACAAGGACTTGGCTGCTGTGGCTCAGAGTCACCCTGTGTGCAGCCACCTGCCCAGTGGGGTCCAGAGCCCTGGTGGAGCAGAGCCTGAGTTTTGTTGAACTGCAGAGCGTGGCGACATGAGGCGCTTCCGAGTTGAAGCTATATTAATTATTCATTCTGCTTCCAAGACAAGGGGTGTGTGTGTGTGTGTGTTTGTGTGTGTGTGTGTTTGTTAAACTCGTTACTTGTGACCTGGAATACAAGGTGCTGAGATTACCCAATAGACAGATGTATAATAAAACCCAGTCCTCTGCGAATGGCATCTGTATGTCCCCAAAGCTCAGGAATGTTTCCTAGAGTTCAGCACCGTTCTGTCCAAAGCCCACATAAACACGGGCACAGGGCAGCTGCGGCTGATGCCTGTGCACTGCTGTGCACGCTAACGGAAGGAAGGCTTCCGTGGCAGCCGGTCGGCTGGGGACTGCACATCTAGTCCGCAGCTCTCGTCCGAATTCACGTGCAGGAAGGGCTGGGACACCATCACTGTGCATACTTACAGAGGGGAGCCCGGGTGAGAGCAGGGCAGCAAGAAGGCAGTCTCATCGTGTGTGCTCCATGAATCGAGAAGCAGCTTGACGGCCTGGAGTTGAAGAGAGTCGGTTGCTTTTCTGCTCCCTGTCTGTTGAGGACATCGTGGGTCAACATGGGGCACAGGAGCTGCTGTCTCTCTGTACCTCCCTGTGGAATGGATGCGCCTCCCTAAGAGATGTTGGTCAGCATTTGCAGGGACTCAGCGGCTGCACAAATACTAGGTCTGTCAACTCACTTTTGGTACCCGGTTGAGGTCAGCCGCTGCTGAGTGCTTTACATCTTGTACCTGCCGACGAGGGGTTGTACGCTGAGCTCAGGCCCACCTAGCACACTCTTCCTTCTCCGGGAAATCCATCTGTCCCTCCTCCTTCCGTCCCCTCCTTTCCCCCTCCCTAGTCTTTCCCCTTTGTTCTCCCTTTCTCCCTTCATCCTCAGCACTCATTCTGATTTCTGGTTTTCTTTTTGATTTGCACGAGGAAAATCTAATGGAGCCATGCTGACATCTAAGCTCTCAAAGCGAAGCCCAGGGACTTCTCGTGGACTTGGGGGGCCTGTCACTTTGGTGCAGAAACAATGGATGTGACCAAGTGGGCACAAGTTTTAGAGACCCAACATATAGCCAGGACCCTCATCGGTATCTATCCCAGAATAGTTTTTGAAAAGGAGGATCAGGCTTCAACTGATGTCCCCAGGGCTCTCACGAGATGCCCTGCCTGGCTTGGCCTAAGAAGTTAATATATGTAAGCTTTCGGTGTTTGCCCCCGACATCACAGAAATGGGGCCAGCCAGTCTGTGGTCACTTTTTTCCTTGGTCAGTCTCCTGGCTTGCCCAGAGTCTCCTTGTTTGCCTAGCACGTGCCCTGCTTGCGCTCCATGAGTTTTCCGCCCCCTTCTCCTAGGCCTTGTCCCAGCACAAGACCCCTCCGGCCCTCCCCATGGTTGTCCAGCGTGACCAACATGAACACTGCCCAATTTATGCTCATACCTAGGGTGTCTTCTAGTTGCAGCTAATTTATTAACATACCAGCAAGGGCATAATATTATCTAGGACATGGAAAAGTTCCTGAGATTACTTTTTTCCCCATGGTGACCGGTTTATTCCCTAAGATGGTATAGCTTCTGTCATGGTGTGGCCAAAAGGGAGCTTATTAAATGTTTCAAAGTGAGTATATAATTTATTATCTAAGTAGAGTCTAAGAAAAGGAGAGCTGATTGCCCTCTGTGGACACGGAGAACAGAAGCGTGATCACGCATAAACTACCAAGAGCAGCACATTCCAGGGTGACTGACAAAGATCAGGGCTGCTCCGCGCTGCTGACTGGCAAACTAGCCCTTCTACATGTTCGCAGGTCCCTGATGTCTGGTGTGTAGCCTCCTCAGAATAATTTATTGGAAAAAGATGCTTCTTGTTTAAAATTTCACTCTGTGAGGCGGCCAGACTCTCCCAGCTCTCGGCAACAAAAAGCGATTGAAAAAATCTTGTCAGATCCAGAAAGTCTTTGCTTGGGGGGTCTGGGGGTCAGTTGGCATCGCGTTGAGGGATTCCCATTTCCTCAGGAATAGCCCACTGGCCCTTTGCTGTTCAGGGGTAAGAGCCAACCTACCAAAGAAGGCGGTAGGTCAGCCCAGCCTGCAGCTTCAGGGTGCCGTGGTTGTGGTGGTTCTCCAGCGTGTGCAAAATCTTACAGGCTTAAAGTTCCCTCCCGGCTCCGTGTGCCCCGATTGAGGTTTAGAATTGCGAGACAAAGCGAGGCAATGGGAAAGGGATGCACTTCTGAACTGGAGTCCTGGCCCTACTCCTGACCGGCCTGTCTTGGGGCTTCTATTCCTTTATCTTCAAAGGAGGCAACTAGAAAGGTCTCTGAGAGTGTCCCAGAGTCTGTTCATGGAAGATTCTTGCCTTGCTCCAGGTTTGCCAGCTGGTTTGGGGCTGGGCAGGTGCTCTTATCTCTCCCCAGCCCCAGCGTGCTTTCTGCCCATTGTTCTGTTCCTGCATGCCCTTCGGAACTCCGAGTTAGGATGACTTCTAGCCAATTCCCACGAAAGCTTTTCTCCTGCAAGACTGACCAGCACCTCTTTGAGGCAGGAACTGTTCACAAGCACCAACACCTGGTAAACTCCCGTTGCAAAAATGTTGCCAGCTCCCACAGTACAAGCGAGCTATAATTGAAAATGCCTTGTGATAATTGTATGTATTGATCTTTCCGTTCATTTTCACCGTGTGTCATATTTTTTCTTTAGAATGGGGTATTTATATTTGTGAACAATTATCTTTAATGGAGAGTCCCATTAAAACTGTGTCGGCACCTTTCAGATCTTCGGGAGTGCATATTTTCCACGCTGATGGAAGTGCTTCATGAGTCCTTGGCAAATATTTAGCATGTGAGAGATGTTGTGTGTTTAAAATAAAAGCATTGGAATTTACCATTTATGGCAGACATTATTCAAAAGTAAACAGATACCCGGGGAAAACTTTCTGAGGAAAATCATCTTTGTGGTTCTGTTTCCCACCATTATGGAGCAAATTTTAGATGCTTGATAAACATTTGATTGCTTAATTGAAGGCAATTTCCAGTTACTGACAAGTTAACTCTTGAAGGCGAACCCAGCAAGTTGCGTGTCCCTTCCCCAGCCGTCTTCACCCCAGTGCCTTTGAGCAAGGTTGTCCTTCTGCTCATTTACCAGAGGCCCCTGGGGACATGGCTGAAAGCCCTAGTTCTGCCCTCCAGGGGCTCGGCGCCCGGTGAGGAGCAGGTGAGCCAACGGTCACTGTACATGTGGCAGGTGCTGTGAGGAAGGCGGGCACGGCCTGGCGACAGAGACTGTCCCACACGAGGAGGGCAGCCCCCCGCCCCATGGCCTCCAGCTTCAGCAGACGACATCTGGCCTGAACTTTTAAGAGTGGGTGTTCGCTTGCCCAGGCTTCATTTCTGTGAGATGATGACGGCTCTTTTACTTTTGGACAGTGGCAGGGATGCAGGGAGAAGGCAGGAGAGTGTCTGGACACACACCTGTATTTTCTCATCACTGCCCCCGACTTTGGGCCTGTGTTTAGCTCAGGTAGCACGTGTAGGGCAGACACAGCACAGGACACAGTCCATTCCCAGGGACACTGGCCCTGGCAGCTTCCTTTGGCTCTGTCGCCAGCCCCCCCCCCCCCCACCGCCCCACCCCCTGGAACAGCTTTGGCCCCAGCCCACAGCGCCTGCCTTGAGGCACAGGGCCCTGTTGGGAGCCAAGAGGATGGACGCTTCCTGCTGGAAGCTTAAATAACGTGAAAGGACAGGGCTGGAAAGCTGAGTGACATGGTTCACCTGCCAGAAGGGCCTGCGCAGCTCATTGCCATTGATGTCGCACGAGGACGGGAGCCCTGAAGCAGGCTCAGTGTGCCGGTGGGTACACGGCACCAGATAGCCCAGCTCCTCCCTCCGTGCCAGCTGCAGTAGGTCACTGACAGCCACTTATACTTGCTGCCACCGAAGGGCCTCTGCCATGGCTGTCCGCCAAGTTTAAAAATAATCAGAACTTATTTCTCTCTTGTCTTTAACCAGAAAGATGGAGGCCCTCAAATGATGGTGATCCAAGCAAAAGAAGGACCAGAATTCTTTTTTTTTAAATCCTCATCTGAGGGTATGTTTATTGATTTTAGAGAGAAGAAGGGGGGGGAGAGAGAGAGAGAGAGAGAGAGAGAGAGAGAGAGAGAGAGAGAGAAACCTCGATCAGTTGCCTCCCATACGCAGCGTGACTGGGGATTGAACCCGCAACCTTTTGGTGTACAAGATGACACGGTGACTGAGCGACCTGGCCAGGGCAGGAAGGGGCTTTATTCTGTTCCTCCAGGCTCTTACTTTGGCACTGAACATTTGGGCTATAGAAGGAGAATAGCTTCAAGGTTCTCCCTGAGCTGCCTCCGAGCCTGCTACGCCCCCAGATGCCCTGACGACAGGGCAGTGCAGCTGTTTAACTGCTTGGCAGCTGGCAGAACACATGTCTGGTGGCAGCTGCCCCAGCCCCAACCGTGTCGTACCCAGACAGTCCCACCCGGACCTCCAAATTTGGACCTTCGCAGGAAATCCCGTGCATATATTTGTGAGGTAAATGAGTGAGTTAGTGTCGGGGTGGACCCTTGTCATTTAATTCAGCTCCTTCCTTGTCCTTCCTTGTTCCTCCTCCTCAGAGTCAGTATTTGGCTCAAAAAGTCATGAGAAGATGTCCAGAATCATGAGGTGACATTTCTCTGGGATTGAAAGCAGTGGTGCAACTGTGCCCTTGCTCCTGCCACCTCCTGGCTCTTGTGACCGGCCCTCCCTCTGACCTTTGAATCCACCAGGGGTCTGGACACAAACTGGACTGTGGGAGGCATGCCCCCCTCATCCTCGCCTTGGGCCTGCTGTGGACTCGAATGACTCCCCAGGCCTGGCACCCAAGATTTGTGCCCTGGAAATGGAACCTGGTCTCTTCCACGTTAGAGCGAGGAGTCTGCTGAGCAGTTGAGGAGGTGAGGCCAGAAGCAGCGACCCCATTAGGAGATTGTGGTAGCTCTAGCCAGAGGTGACGACTGCCTGATCTTAGGCAGAGGACGGATTCAAGAGAGGGCTCAGGGGAGAACCAAGGGGCCTTGGTGGGTGATTGGAGAAGAGAGAGAGAGAGAGAGAGCCCCGGGTAATTCCAAGATCTATGGCTGGGTGGTTGGGCAGGGTGTAGAGCCAGACACTGAAACAGGAAACAGGAAAGGAGATGATGAGTTCATTTTAGAGTCCATTGAGTTCAATCCTGGTGAGAAGTCAGTGACACGAGAAAGTGTCCTCTTCCTCCCTCAGTACAGTCATTTCCTTTGAGTGCCCCGAAGACTCTCTCCTGTGGCCTCCACATCTCTAGGCATCCAGCCCCACGGGGAACGGAACCCTGTGAAAAGGAGAGGAGGGCACACCCTGCCGTGTCCTGGCACAGCACCCATCCTGCAGGGGGCAGTCCTCGTTTCTTTCCCTGAAATGTGCTCTCACCCTGTGCTGAAGAGAATGTGCTATGTGTTTATTTCCACGAGTTTGTACATTTCACGGGCTCAACACTGTGCGTGCTTCTGCTTTTCATTCCCTTGGGGGTCTCTAACCTCCGTAGGATTGGTGGTTGTCTTTTGAATTATGGCCCAGAGCCAAGGCAGAAGAGCGTGGCCGTGGTCCTTCGTTGCTTCTCATCGTTAAAGGTTACTTCCTACCTTGCCTGTTCAGACCTCTGCCTACCTCGTTCCCTGCACAAGCCTCTGAGTGCCATTTACATCTCCCGATGTGATACAGAACCAAATCTTATGCTCTGTTTAGGTTGAGACCACTGTGGGGCAGGGAGGCGATCATTTCTTGGTCGCGTTTCCTTGCTCTGCCCTTGGTATTTCAGAGCTGTCCTCTCTAAGCTCGGAAGCAATTAGTTTGGAGAAGGCTGATTCTTCAGGGTCCAGTGCTCGCCAGCCTTTCATTTGCTGAAGCTCCTACACATTTTAATGAAGTTGTTTCATCTAGGTTGCCAAACACTAGAATTTTGCTGCTTCAATTCTAATTATCTCTACTGGCAAATGCTATGTTTTATTAGAACTCTCGAGGGCTCTGTTTATTAAATGTCCATACACCGTGGCATCGGGCACAGAAATTAGGTCAGAGGCGTTTTATTGATGGCTTATGGATGAAGGAGTTAAGTGTTTTGATCATAATCTTAAAGTGCACTGGGGTGGCCTATGGTGACTTTGTGGGTTATCAGCGATGGCTCCCCACTTGCTGTGCCCACCCCCCACACCCCCAAGCTCCACTTCCTTCCACGCCCATGGTTGGTGCCAGCTCTAAGTGTCTGAGCAGTGTGGCTACAGATGGCGGCTCTAGTATGTATTTTCATTTTGGGGGGTAATAGACTCTTCTTCCCTGTAGTTGCGTCCTGGGTTGTGTGTCTTCAGCACAGTGATATATAGGGATGGGCCAAACTAAGTTTATGTTGTTTGCATGGACAGTAATACAATAAAAATACAAGAATAAACTCCGTTTTGCATGCTCACAACTGTAAACCCACTTTCCCCCGCCCTGTATATTAAGGGCTCTTATGAAGCCAGGAGGTCCCAGTGGTGGTGGCACGGGGCAGGGCGCACTGTGGCATGAAGGGAGGGAGGGAGCATGACAGCAGTAGTCCCCAAATGGTGTTTCTCTGCTTCGTTCCCTCCCTGCTGTGGGCCGCTGCAGGGTCCTCCCAAGTGACCCCATGGGTCCTCGGTGTTGGGTTCGCCTGGGGTGTGGTGACTGCCAGCCCTCCCTTCTGCCCTGCTGCAGTCAGTCCCAGGCAGAGCTGTGTGGTGATGAGGGATGTGGCTTCTGCCGCCCCACACACTGAGCCCCAGCTTCACCACTGAAGAGCTGGGGGAGCTTTCACAAGTAACCTTCACTAACCAGTGTCCTTACCTGTGTGATGGGAGAACGGGAGCCACTTCGAGGTTTTTGTGAGCATTAAATGAGACCACACGAAGGACTGTCTGGAAGAAGTCCAGCCATTGTTAATATAATGAGATCGGTTTGCACAACACTGATGTAACCTGGCAGCCAAGGAGAGTGGACCAGAATGCACATATGTGAACAATGACGACTTCACTGTCCTAGTCAGTGGGGGTGGTAGATGCCATTGAGTGAGCATGTGCACTGTGTGGTCTTCACATTCAAAATGACTGAGCAAGTAGAGCAACGACTCTACATCACATTTTGAGTTAAGCTTGAACATTCCTCCATGGAAACTATTCAGATGATTCAGAAGGCCACAGCTGTGGGCAGCTGGTGATTGGCAGCTTCATCACGACAAGGCACCTGCTCATGCATCACATCTCATGCAGAGGTTTTTGGTGAAACATCAAATCACCCAGGTGTCCCAGCCCCACTACAGCCCAGATTTGGTGCCCTGTGACTTCTGGCTTTTCCCAAAACTAAAATCACCTTCGAAAGGGAAGAGATTTCAGACCATCGATGAGATTCAGGAAAGTATGACGGGGCAGCTGAGGGAGATTGGGAGAACTGTGTGAGGCCCCAAAGGTGCCCACTTTGAAGGGAACTGAGTGTCATTGTCCTGTGTACAATGTTTCTTGTATCTGCCTCAGTAAATGTCTCTGTTCCACATTACATGGCTGGACACCTTCTGGACAGACCTCATCTGGGTAAAGCGCTCAGGGCACAGGCCATGGCACACAGCACCACATCAGTAAATCATCAGTTCTGTCGTGTGGCGCCTCGGGCCCTGTGGCTGCTCCACCGCGGCCTGCCCCTGCTCAGCACCGAAGCTGCAGGTGCCTGGGCCCCTGCCCCTGCACCAAAGGCCCTGGTCACACTTATCACTTGCTTTCATCTAGTCTCACACTGTTTTCCTTGCATGTGTTAGGGCGCCGATGGGGTGGAATTCTTGTCTTATTGATGAGCCAAGAGGATTAAAAAAAAGGTGTCAGGATTTTATGTGGACCTCAGGGGTAGCCCTTGCACCGTGGGTCGCAGGCATGCCTTGAGTGCAGGGTGGGGCGGCTCCTGGAATCATCCCTCCAGCTCTGGTCTGCGGTCTGCGCACCAGCCTGTGGCTCCCTTTCCTCTTCTTTATGTCAGTTCCCCATGTGCCTAAGAAGAGCTCTGGCCGCCAGTATTCCCCCTCATGCTTTCCCCCCTCATATAGCCCTCTGCTCCGACTCTCAGGAGGAAGTGTGGGGTTTTCCAGTGCATGGTTTTTCCCGTAGGCTAACGTGCTTGCGAAACAGCAAGAACAAATCTTACTAAACTTGCCAGGAGAAATGGTCTCCCCGTTGAATCTAGTCCCCAGCTGGCCCCATACAAAGTGACTACAATATTATTGATCATATTCCCTGTACTGTACTTCACATCACGCGACTGTTTCTGTAACTGGTAATTTGTGTTTCTTAATCCGTTCGCCTTTTTCACCCACTCCTCAACCCCACCCTCCCATCCGGCAACCTTGGTCAAAGGCTGCAGTGGGAAAGGAGCGACACGTCCCAGTCTGGCCATAGGATTGTCGGTCCCCTCCTTGTCCTCTGCATCAGACACTCTCTCCTGAGTCCTCGCAGTATGAGGTGAGGGGAGGCTCTTGATCATCGGGGTGCACCTTAGCTGTGTGTCACTGTGCCAATGGAGCAGTGGGTGGGCAGAGGCCTTCATTCTGCAGTGCCCTGGGGCCCCAGGTCGGGGTTGTGGTCGGCTGGGGCACCCTGGTCCTGGGTGCTCAGTGCTCGGGGGTGATGGAGGTTTGGACGGCTGGCTGTGGAGCGAAAGGAGATGCCCGCATCAAACAGCGGCACTCACCCTGTGAGCACGAGGCAACACCGAGCATTGGCTTCACAACAAGCCAGAAATATTGCCAAGAGCGCCACAGGAAAGGCATGCTTAATTATTAAAAGGTGCCTGGCGAAGGAACCATCGATCCGCCTTCAGCCAGCTTACAGCCTGGTCTTTGAACAAGGAGTCGTGTGTGCTGTTTAACTGAATGGGGCAAAAAGCAAAGATTTATTAGCTTCTTTTCTTCACAAAAATAGGTTTCCTATGTATCGTTAGTTACTTTATCACGAGGAACATGTCATGTCACGTTGGGGCTTATTAATCACCCTTTCCTTCCAACTAACCGTGAGAATAATGAGATGGAATTGGTGGCAGACCAGCGCTTCCACATTAATCTTCGTAAGCCGGTGTCAGTGAAACAGTCAGACACCATCACCCACTTTTAAGCGTGTGCTTCTAAAGAATGTTAGGAATGTACAGGCACCGGTATGTGGAAAGCAGGCCCCTCATCTTGAATCGAGCAAAGATGTAGATGAGCCTCAGGAACTCGTGTGGCTGTCGTCAGGGCTACACGTGGTTCCAGAGCCAGGTGTGGTGTTGGTACTTTTGTCAGATTGGGAAACCACGTGTCCCTCAAGGGACCCCAGGCTGCTCTGCTGCCTGTCCTTGCTCTGTGACTTGGGTGATTGGAGCCTCAACCATCTAGAACGTGACCGGTCATTGAAGCAGGGGTGTGGGGGGGGATGATAAAGCCCTTGCTGGCCCTTAAAGCTTCTGCTCAAATGAGTTTAATCGGGCAAAGCAAGTGTCATGGCCATTTCTAATTACCAGTGGGCAGGAAGTGACCTCCTGCTGCACACCCAGGAGAGAGAAGTGGCGCATTTGGATGCATTTGCAATCACTCACTCAAAGCCAAAAGTGTAGATGACCATTCAGGTGGGAGCTGGTTCCTTGGAAAGACCAATGAAATGAGATGAAGCTCTGGCGAGTCTGCTCAACAAGAAGGCGGCGGGGGAGGCAGCCTGGAAGGTGACGCAGATACGTCAGGGAAGATTTGTGAAGACAAGAGAATGCTGTGCAGTTACGTGTGGGAGAACTTGCACGTTTTAGATGCTTTGCGAGGAAGTGGAAAGAAACAACATTGGGTCAAAGTGTAGATTCCTGAGATGTTTTTCAAAATATATTTAAAGATCTGCGGGTTGCCCTGGCTGGGAGGCTTAGTCAGTTGGAGCACTGACCTCGGCACCAAAGGGCTGCGGGTTCGATCCCTGGTCAGGGCCTGTACAGAGGGCAACCAGTCGATGTTTCCCTCACATCGATGTTTCTGTCTTTCTCTCCTCCCCTCCTTTCTCTCCTTCTCAAATCAATGGAAACACATCCTCAGGTGAGGACTTGGAAAAAAAAAAAGATTTACCGTTAAAACTACAGCGAGCCCAGTTGCTTTTATTAGCGAGTCCTACCTAATCTCCCAGAAACATAAATTAGATGCAGCATTAACATTTGGGAAATAAAAGGGATGGACAAGACCAGCCTGAAATTGGTACCAGAATCAGATGAGGATGCCGCTCATAGGCAGATAACATTTAAGAACATCGATGCAACTATGCTAAAACAAATTAGCTGAGAGAGCCCAGTATTTTAGAAGGTGAAGGCCAATCTGTTCAAATGCCACCCTCTTAAGAGGGTGTGCCTTACTTGCCTCGTGTAAAATCACAGCCTTTCCCTGCAGCGCTCCCAAACCACTTCATCCCGCTCTGTCTTCCCCTGTACCACGTGTCATCCCCCTTCCAACGCGGTCCTCGGTGATTTCCCAGGGGATTGGTTTCTCCCTGAGCTGCAAGGTCAACTCCACAAGGGCAGGACGGGGGCCACTGTTTTTGGTTCTGTTGTGCACTGACATCAGTCAAGTACCTAGAGCAGTCAGTAAACGTAGGGCAGGGCAAAAGAAAGTGTACATTGGTTCGTGTGGAAAATAATAGGATAACTGATAAATAATAGGATAAATAGCAAAGGATACAACTGTAAACCTACTGTTGTTCCACCCTGCATTTGTTGCAAAAATCGAGGCGTTCTAGTGCAACCTGGGGTCCTGAAACAGACAAGGACGTTACTGGAAAACTGGCACTTGGGTGGAGTCTGTAGTTTAGCTATGAGGATTGTGCCGGCGCTAACTCCTTAGTTGTGATGCCTGTGTCTTGGTTGGGTGCGATGCTAACGAGGGAAAGCTGGCTGAAGGCATAGGGAAACTCTCCACACTAGCTTTGCAACTCCTGTAAACATAAAGTGATTTCAAAGTAGTTTTATTAAAAATGAGTGAGTTCAAAGAATTCCAAGGTGCTTCAGCTTTTAAAAATAACATTTCTGGTCCACCGGTACCTTCCTGGTGAGTCCCGCCCGGACCACACGTACAGCCCTGCACAGCCCCATGGCAAGCTCTCAGGCTTTCCTGCTCTACACTTCCCTTTTCTTGCCAAAGCACGTGTTACTCTTGAACATGTTATGCAGTGTGCTCACTTCTCATGTGCCTTGCTTGTCGTCTGTTTCTGAAAGGACAGGGGACCCGATTTTGTTCACTAATGTACCTCGAGTGTCTAGAACAGCGCCTGGCCCATAACAGCTATCTGTTAATTACTTGTTGAGTGAATAAATATGATTTATGTCTTAAAATAAAGCAAACCATCTGTGTGAGTGTGTGTGTTGTGAGCGTGTGTGTGTGTATGAAAAATGAATAGCAAAAGGCCTGGACGGAGCCTGCTCAGTTGGTACACCTGTTACTTCTTAGGGACTGTGGCCGGGGCCGGGGGCCAGGGCCACGGTCATGGTCATGGTGAGAGCCTACATCTACTCTCACTCCTTTCTTTTTGTTCCTTACACACCTGGCTTGGCTCACCCCAATCCCAGAGTTCCAAGGCTTTATGTTGTTTGAAATTTCATAGTTTCAATGATAATCCGTGTTAGTTGTTGAGTTTTTTAAAAATTCAGAGGAAAGAAAAAGGAAAGAAGACTAAAGCAAGTTATTTTTGAGATCCCTTAAAAATTACGAAACAAATTTTTTGTCTTTAAGATGAGAAATTAAGACCGAAGAGTTATTCATGCTTTCCATTCTCTGTAGGGGCAAAGTTGCTCCCTGCTCTGTGATGTCACATGTTGGGAGACAGTGAAACCCACTCTTTTAGGTCCCAAGCATAGTCCCTCACACTGAATCAGTGGTGGAGGAGGTCACCTCACACATCAGCATCAAGGTACAAGACTTCAGGAGGGAAGTGTCAGTGCCGGTTTAGTCTTGAAACTCAGATGTGTTTCTTTAAGTAGTTTTCTTTTATGATCTCAAAATGACTTTCAGGGGTGGTCTTCTAGTTCCCAGCACTTAACTTCTGGTCCCTCTGGCTCCTTGGTCACCCATCTGTGCACACAGGGTGATGTGCTTGCCCTTTGGGACTGTGTGCACCAGCGCTGGGGCTCGGAGTGGTCCTGGCTGCCTCCCAGCTCGCGGAATTCCCTGCTGGGGCGTGCCCTAACATGGAAGCCGCTGCTTCATTCAGGTGCCCTGATAACCGCGGCGCTGTGTGCAGAGATGGAAGGGATGAGGTCATTTGGTCATTTGTCTTGACTGCGATGTGATTGTGTTTCTGCGTAGTAACGATGAGACCTGTGATCTCTTGCAGGAACATCAGGAGAACATCCTGGGGAACACCATGCAGAGTGTGATTGCGCTGCTCAGCAACCTGGTTGCCTGCAAAGATTCGAATATGAAGCTGCTTTATGAACAAGGTACGGGCTTCTTAGAAGTCGCTTTGATTCTGCTGAGTTTTGTGTTTTTTGTCAGTTTCCTCACCTTACCTCGTAGGGTGTCAAGAAGTCCTATTTAATGTTGATCAGCCAAAACAGACGTTTCAGAACCTGTAAATCGTATTACCAGCAGCAAGGGGACGTGCGCTTAGATTGTGATAGTTTCTCTACGTTAGTTTATTTTCCTCATGGCGCAGAGTGAGTAAGCACTGCTGAAAGGTGATAATCCAACAATGTGAGGGTCAGCACAGCATTCAGACTCACCGCTGCCAATCAAAATAAAACATACATGGTCAAAAGCCCCTTGTAAAATGAGACTGGAGGGGTTGAGGTGACTTGACTTTTGCATCTTATACATATCTGCACTATTATTACTTAAAACAATTTTTTAAGGTTTTACTTGTTCAGAGCAGTTTTGGGTTTAAAACGAAATCTAGGGGGAAGTACAGAGATTTCCCTTGTAACCCTTGCCTCTCCACAGGTAGAGAATATCTTGGTATTGCCTCAGAATCTTTCTTTCTTTCTGGCGAAGGAAGTAGTCATCTATTTTGATTTTGTTTTTTGAAAGAAAGAACAAATAATTACTTTTGTCAAGCCTTTTTTGGTCTTTATGGAAATAATCAAGTGATTTTTTTCCTTGGGTCTAGTTATGCGCCGGGTAATGTTTAATAGATTACACAATGTTAAAGCATCCCAGCATGCAAGTCAGTAACCACACTTAGTCACGATATATTATTCTTTAGTTATGCTGCCAAAGTTCTTTGCTAATTTCTTTTCAGGATTTTTAATTGCCATTTATAGGTGTGATTAGCCTATCGTTTTGTTTCTTGTTTTTTTTTTTGATAGAATACATTTTTTGCTAGATTTTGGTGTTAACACTAAATTGCTTCTTTACAAAAAAGGAAATTGTTTCCTTTTTCTGTGGTTCCAGAAGTATTTAAGAATCACTGATTCCTTAAAAGCTTAGTCGGATTTCTTCTGGCTGATGCTGTGTCTTAGAGGGAACTTAGTGGTAGCTCTTTGACACCCTCCTCAATTTCTGTAAAGACAGTAAATCCTTTTACCTTTCCCCATCCCTTCTGGAGTTAGTTTTAGTAAATTGAGTTCTCCTAGAAAGTTTCATTTCATACACACCTTCAACTCCGTTGCCCTAGAGTGGGGACGGGTGGGGCAGCTTCTGAGAGGAGAGGTGCGAATCCTCATGCAGACTGTAGGGGACGGTGGGTGACCCGGGCCCTGGAGCTTCCTGTGACAGCGTGAGTATAGAGACAAAGGGCACGATGAGTCCAGATGGCCTTCAAGCTGGGGGTGGGGGTCAGGCTGTGAGCATGGTGGGGTGAGGAAGGGTAGCGGGGTTCCCGGAGTACATGGAGCCTGGGAACTCCTTCCTGGCCCCTGCTAGTGGCGGGTAGAGGGGCGGGGACAGATGGGTGGCCGTGGGGTCCACAGAGATAAACACCAGTCTGACTTGCCATCATATCCTACTGCCCTCCAGACAACTTGGCTACTGAATGTGTGGGCAGATTTATTTTCCCCCGAAGTCGGGCAAAGATGTGAGGGGCGTTTGCAAACCTAGAGTGTGTGCACGTGGGCTCCGTGGGGCGTGAGGAGGCCCTGCCACCTCCACGGGCTTGACTGTAGGCGGTTGGTCTGAGTGATGTCTTCCGGTTCATCTTTACTGTGCATCAGTTCTGGCTCAGAAGGTGGTTTATGTAGTCATCACATTTCATGTAGAATCAAACTTGCTATTCCAAACAGACAGAGTTATTTCCAATACCGATTCTTTAAAAGTCGCCGCCGTCTATGTGAGCTGTAATAGGGATGACGTATTGTCAATGGAAAGGATTGTTCCCGCCTTCCAGGGCCTCAGGACCCACACCACAGTCCGCAGCGGGGTGGACTCGAAGGCGCACGTCTGCCCCTCACATTTTAGTATCCGTGGATTCAGCCCACGGATCCCTGCTTTCCATGTGGTGGTCCTGACGAGGTTCCTGCCGCCGACCTGCTTCTCGTCGAACCTGCAGGTGGTGTAGGTGCCCTGGGAGCAACCCCACCAAGGTGGGGGGCCCTCAGCCGCGCCCTGATGGGACAGGGCATGTGGGCCGACAGGACTGGATGGTTCTGAGTCAGCCTCCAAAGGGGGAGACCTTTTGAGAAAACCTCAACCAATTCATTTAACTTCTATTTTGTTTTTTGTATTTATAAAGCCAACATATGAGAAAAACCCAATGAAAGTAAGTCTCAAAGAGCACTTGCCTTGAGTGTCAGATGAAGTTCTAAGTGGTACAGCACCTGGCAGTGTGATTGGCAGCATCTTTCTCTCTCAGATTCCAAGAGGACTGGTAGCTAGGATGCTCTGTACCATGTCTGCCGCCTGGTAGGCAGGCCGCGGGTCCACGGGCTGATCATTGGTCATTGACACGGCACCAGCACGCAACTGCATGATGTAACTCAGGCTTTTTGTTTTAAAGTTTTCATTTTTAAATGAGCCATTTAGAGAGAGCATTTTAAGACAAAGAAAGACTTGTGTTTATATTTGAAAAATATCAGTTATTAACATTTGGAAGCTGGCTGCTGGCTTGCCCTGTGCATTGACCTTTTGATGATGGATGTTAATTCCAACATCTGCGTTCCCAGCCGACCTGTCAGAATCGTGGGGCTACGTGGCACCCCGCAAGCAGCAGGCCCCAAAACATGGCCCCTCCAAAGAAGCATTTGAGGAAATTGCTTGTCTCCACTGGTTTATGGTGTGTCAGAAATCAAAAGCACTCATTTCTTACTAGGTTTGTTATAAAACTGCCTAAATGGGTGTTTACTCAAGAGCCTAGAAGATCACTCTGAGTTGATGGGGCTTTGAAGTGTACTTTATGGCTGTTGCTGATTTTTTACTTCTGTGAATAACATTCCAAGTAACGTTGTACAGGAGGGGCTGGCAAACTTTTCCTGTGAAGGGCCAGCTGGGAAATATTTTAGGTTTGTAGGCTCTGTGGTCTTTGTTACCGCTCGATGCTGCCATTACAGCAGGAGAGCAGCCGGAGTGAATCCGTAAATGAATGGACAGGGACAGGTTATTTGTCTTTTTCATTGTGACCACCCTAATGATGTGACGTGACAGCTTATGTGGTTTGGAGTTTGTTTCCCTAATGGCTAATGATGTGGAGCATCTTCTCGTGGGTTTATTGGCTATCTGGGTATCTTCTTTGGCAAAATGTCTGTTCAGATAGGGTTGTCTTTTTATTATTATTATGGAAATTCCTTTGCTTGAATTTTTAAAAATTTTAAATATTTTATTTGCATTGCTGTCTACTAGGAATGTCAGAGATGATTTGTGGGGGGCTGGCCTTGGGAATGGAGGGTATCAGAGGGGGAGATAAGAGAATTCTGGTTTATTTATTCTATAGCACCAGCCAGAACGCTCATGTTAGGGAGCCGGTCTTCTCATATCACTCCCTGTACTAGCTTTATGCTGCTTTCAGGGGCAACCCTGGGGTCATTCACAGCAGGCGGCCCTGACTGCAGGCCAAGTACTTTTCCCTCTGCTGTCCATGTGTGGCCGTGTTCACTGGATCTCCGTCTCTGTCGTGTCCTGGGCTTCCTTCATCTCCTGCCTTCCCACCAACCATCCCCCCAGCCCAGCCTGCTCACCTTGGTGCTTCTACCAGAGCTCAGCTCAGACTCCATTTTCTCAAGGAAGCCTTTCTTGGCACTCCATATTCTCTCTCGTTGTAGTGACCGCGCTTGTAATTAAAACAGGAATGATGTCTCAATGGACTTGCCTCACGATTTCTCTCTGCGAGTCCTGACAAGTCCCCAGATTCTTTTCGAATGGCAGGCACAGAATTAGCCATTCGGGCTGCAAACGGACTTCATCTGTAGAATGTGGGAACGGATGATCTCTCCCTGGGGAGTGAGTATGCAGCCTTTTTATTCAGTTTAGCTTGTCAGGGAGTCACTTTTAATTGCTGTTGTATTGGGCTGGCAGTTTTCTGTTGTATCCCCACATCTTGTGACCCAGATCTTTGAATCAATTATCTTTTAATCTATAGGCTCAACAAATATACCAGTTTATTTAAAAAAAAAAAAAAAGGAATCCTGTCATTAATTGACTACCATCCCTGGCATCTGCTAGAATGAAGCCCCATGAAGACAGGAACCTGCCCGTGCCATTCACGACCGAGTCCCTGGCGCAGTCCCTGGCGCATGGCGGTTGCTCGGGCCACGTGCACCGGCTGGATGAATGATAGTGGGTACTCAGGGCGGTGCTCACGTTCCCATTGTAGAATAAGTGCTTTGCACCTCTGCGCCTGCCCACAGTCGCAGCCACAGAATGCCCTGTCCCAGGCGCGTGGTCCGACTCCTGAACTCGCCTCTAGCGATGCACTGTCTGTTGCTTCTTCCCTCGACAAGTATTTATCGAGGCTCTGATGTACGTAAGACACTGTGTGATGGGTCCTTTTAAGACCACCAGAAGGAACACCCCTGGGGCTGCTGACTGACTTGTCCTGAGATCTCTCCCAGTTCCTTGCTTTGGGACCCCTGCTGGCTAATCTCCGGGGACAGTTTTGTCACTTGGAGCGCAGTGACAACCGCTGGCAGAGACTGGGACCGAGGTCATAATCTCGGATGTAGCAGAGTGATTTTCAGAGCTACAAACTTATAAGCAGATCTCTTTCCTTTTGTCGAACCTTAATTTTGAAAAATGGAGGACCGTGTGTTAAGTAGATAGAAATGTCCACTCTTCTTTCTTTACTGTTTTGCTGAGGTGGCGTGGCCTGCGTGTCGTCACTCCCCTTCCCATGTGTCTTGACCAGAGCTCGGTGAGGCTCCTTCGTGTCTGAGAGTCTCTGAAATATCAAAGCCAGGTTATCACTTATCCAAAAGGACTTTTCAATATAAGAAAAGAGGAAGACATCTAACAAACTTTTGACTAGATGAGATTAAAAACATGTTAAAAATAGGAAGGAGGGACATGTAACAGAAGGTGCGAAGTGACGATCGTGTCAGGGAATCGCTCAGAAGGAGATGTGCCTCCTAAAAATATCTCAAAGCGCGGCCGAGAGAACTTTGAAGCTGTGTTCCAGAAAAGAAGCTGTAAGTCCATGACCGAGGGAAGACGTTGAGAAGTTAGCGTGGGGCTGACATCGCTGGGTCGGAATCCGGACTCTGCAATCAGAGGAGGCCCTTTTGGGTCTTAACCTCTCTAGGAAAGGGATACCTATTTTGTATGTATATTTTCGAGGGCTAAATGATAATATATGCAAATGTGCCATGTATTATTAATAATATTTGCATAAGCATTTAAAAATAAGCACTAAAAATAGCCGAGTGGTCCTCACGCGAGACCCTGGAGAAAAAAAAAAGCAGATCGTTGGTGTGAGAGAGACGGAGCTGACGGTATCGGCTGTCGCGAAGGAGTCCCACTTGATCACCCCAGAGAGGCTGCAGTGCAGGGTGCTGGAGATTCCACGAACAGGGTCACAGAGCCGTTTACAGAAGTTATTGTTTGTGGGATTCTTTCTTTCCTGCTGTACTGAGGTACAACTGACGTTACACTGTGTCACTTTGTGGTGCACAGTGTACTGATTGGATGCACCTATTTATTGCAAAACCGCATCACGTCATATAATTATGATTTCTTTCTTGTGGTAAGAACATTTAAGTACTCCTCTCTTAGCAACTTTCAAGTGCCTAGTACAGCGTTGTTAACTATAATCACCACGCTGTGCCTCATCAGGTCTTCGGAACCTGTCATCGTGTAACTGGAAGTCCATACTGAGGACCACTGTCCTTGAGAAGTTACAGAGAAGTAAGGGTGTTTAAGATCTTCACATGGGAACTACCTCCGTTACAAAGAGAGGAATGGGCGGGGCGGGGGTGGGGTTCAGAACTAGAAATAAGTTTGTCTTAACACAATGCTGCTGCTGTTAGTTTGTGATGATTGAGAAAAGCAGGGGCTCGTCAGGGAAGCTCTGGCACCACGTTGAAGAGGCACTTCTGGGGATGAGATCTGGGAGATGGAAACCACACGCCTCTAGGCCATGCCATCAGAAAGGCTGAGCGTTTGGACAGAGGCCTGTGTTAAGTTTGTTGTGACAGCGGACGCGTGGCATCCATGGTCAGTGGCCGCGTCACTCTGTGTGGTGCCCATCCCCTTCCGTTTCCGGGCTCCATCACTCCCCTGGTGTTGAATCCTCTGTACCCAGCCGGCCATGGTGTAAAGCAGCGGAGAAGGCAGGCCTGCTTCTTAAGCACCCCAGCGAGAATGAAAGTATTTGCAAATCAGCTATCTGATCAGGGATTCATCTCCAGAATACACAAAGAACTCCTACAAGTCAGCAACAAAAACCAAACAACCTTATTCAAGAATGGGCAAAGGACTCAAATAGACGTTTCTTTAAAAAAGACATACAAATAGCCATGAAGTCCATGAACATGAAAAAATGCACGTTATGTCATGAAATGCCGTTTCACACCTGTGAGGCTGGTTTCTGTTAAAAAAGGAGAAGAGGAAGTGTGGGTGAGGATGCGGAGATGTCGGAACCTCGTGCACTCCTGGTGGGGGTGTGAGACGGTGCAGTGGCTGCGGAAACCAAGGCGTGACTTCTTCCAGAAGTGAAACACAGAATTGCCACGTCACCAGCAATTCTCCTTCTCGGTACATGGCCGACATAATCGGAAACAAGGACTCAGACAGCTACTTACAAATGGTCATAGCAGCATTATTCACGGTGGTCAAAAAGCGGAAACAACCCATGTGTCCGTCAATAGATGAACGGATAACAAAATGTGGTGTAGATGCTCGATGGAATATTACCCAGCCCTGAAAAGAAATGACCTTCTGACTCCTGCTACAACATGGATGAACTTCAAAAACATTTTGCTAAATGAGAGAAGCCAGACACCAAAGGACAAAATATTGTGTGATGTCCCTTACCGAAGCACCTAGACGAGACAAATTCGTAGAGGCAGGAAATAGAAGAATGGTTAGTTACTAGGGGCCAGGAGAAGGGGTTGTGGGGAGATGCTGTTTAATGGGTACAGAAGTTCTGTTAGGGTGACGAAAATGTTCTGGAAACAGTGGCAGTGTTTTATGCAACATTATGAAAGTATTTAATGCTACCAAATTGTATGGTTAAAATGGTAAATTGTATGTATATATTTTACCACAATTAAAAAGGAAACAGCTGGAAAGGACACAGGTCCCTGTTGCTCACATTCCAGGGTGAGAACCGGCCCATGGCTTTATTAGGGGACGGAGGTCAGGCAACGCAGTGCCTGGCTGAGCGGCCACATCCCAGCAGCTGTTCCTCAGACGGGGAGGAAAGCACCGATATCCTGGAGACAGCCAGCTATTTCAGCCACAAAGACCACATTTTGAAGTGGTTTTAGTAGATCTGTATTTTGCAAGCTAGTGATTCAAATTCAGAAGCAACTACTTGAAACTGTTGAGTCAGAAGGCCCCGGAAAGTTCCTCTCAGACAGGAACCAGGTAAAAGAAATATTCGAGTTCCCCTTTCACTAATTGAAAATGTGTGAAAAGTTTAAAATGAATTAAATGCTTCCTTCCATTAGCACGGGTTCTGTGTCTCAGTGTGAATGTGTTCATTAGTTTAGTTTGATTCTCCCGTCCCTGTTTTCTCCACGTGCTCATAGGCACCTCAAACTCAAATTGTCTACTGCACTGCGTTTCAGGAGGGGACACCATGGCGTCCCAGCTGTGGGATGGGAGCTGTCTTCTCTCTGGGTGGAAGGCTGCTGGGTTTACTTCCGGGTGACACATGCAGGAGCCCTGCAGGTAAAACTAGAGGCTGCCTACCTCTAAGCTCCCAAGGTGGGGAGGCCAGTGGGGACCTCCTGAGGTCGGCGCAGGCCGGGGGATCAACCAGAGCCCCAAGCACCTCTTCACTCATGTGCCCTTCTCTCCTGTGAAATGGGAGGACGCTCATGTTGGGAGTTGCTCCAAAGGGCCAGCCTTGTCCGAGTGAAAGTCCCAGGGCATCCACTTCCTGTGAAGGTAAGAAAGCTCTTTCCAACAATTTGAAGGCTCAAGTGTGGAGAGGTCAACTTCCAGACACAGTGAGGAGGGCTCCGCCTGTGAGTGACACAGCCTCGGAGGGAGACCTGACCGAGAAGCAACGCCAGTGCTGGCGGGAGGTTGGCTCCTGGCCTCCAGAGCCCCTTAACGGCTCTAGAGATTCTAGGATGCTCTCCTACACTCGCTCATGTTTGCAAACGTTCCTGCGGTCTCCAGGATGGAAAGCGGAGGAGGAGTTAATGAAATGAAAGGGAGCTATTAAGATGTAAATGGTTTTCTCTGTAAGCGCTTTCACCAGGCGCTGAAACACATTTACTTTTATTCGCTTCTGTCTGGGCTGCTGACACTCCAGAAACTCCGGACTGAAATGTGGAATCAAGCAGGTTACACCCTCACGACTGGAGGCAGCTAACATCTGGCGCTTCCTTTTTGCCTTCAAATGGCACAATCAGCGCTGCATCACAACCATAACACCTTCTCTTTTACATCCTCAGTTTTAGAGAAGGAAAAAAAGATGTCTCATCGGGCAGCAATTACAGTATCACGTCACTTCTGCCGTGTTCAGCGAACAGTAGGGTGTTTAAAGTGAAGACGGTTCCTAATGGGATTAGAGCAGTGATAAAACTTTATAGAGGAGTTTAATAACTCATCGCCAGACCACAGAACACAGCTAACAGTCAGCCTTCGTGGGGGAAGTCGTCCGCTTGTCCTGCAGTCCACCGCTTTGACTTTTAGTTAAATGTCCAGAGATCACTTGGGTGTAATGTGCATCTCACTGGAAAAGCTTGAAGAATCTCGCACACTTCAAAAAAATGAGTCCTCAAAGAGCAACCACCTAGCATTAATGTTTTTAACAGAATATAAGGCCTCCGCTCTTTCCATTTACAGATATATGAGTGAGTGAGTGTCAAACAACAAGATGACCTTCTTGTCCACATAAGCCCCGAACTTTGGACTTTATCCAGTCTTTTTCTCTAGGTGTCTCTTGGGTATCAGCTACAAGTAGTTGAATAAATCGTAGGCCATTTACCTCCCATTCTGCTAACAATCCCCCCCATCACTGAGCCCTCCTGGGCCTTCTAGGTTTTCCCCCTCCCTCCTAACAGCTCTTTCACTGTCCCATGCCTGGACTCCTTTTCTGCTGGAGATGGTTCTGATTTCGGTTGTGTTTCCTTCAATTTCCTTCAGTAACCCTTTTTTGAATCACAGAGTGTTTAGAAGGGGGTATTACTAAGAATCATTTGTTCAAAGCCCTCGTTGCACAGATGATAAAGGCGAGGGCAGCGGGGTCCAGACCTGTAACTCAGGCCATGCACCTGGGATGGCCCGGAGAAGCAGAGCTTCCGCCTTGAGCCCCCCTTCCTGTGCCGTCTCCAAAGGCTGGCTCGGCTCTGTCATCAGAAAGCCAGCTGCAGCCAAGGCACCCTGAGGTGTTCTTTCCTGCCTGTCATTTGGAACCATGCTTCTGCTCCAGTTTGGTTTGTTGTTGATAAAGTGGACCGGAGCCCTGCCCTGTCTGGTTAAGGCTGATATTTAACATCGCTGGTGACTCAGGGCTCCTTCCTTGTAGACACAGGTCAGCACCTTCTCCCTTGATGTCCTCGGTGACCAATGGCATGCATTTATGCTTTTTTAAAGACATCTGGCCGGTGTTTAGACAAGACATTTCTTCACAGAGGGCAAAGTCGTGCATCCTCAATCCTGGACTCCCACCAGGTGCGCTCTCCCGCTGGGGATGGCGTTTTCCTGGTGCTCCGACATGCATCTGGTGGGGGAAAACCTGGCAGTTCCTTTAGGGAAATTTTAAATACTCTCCTACAAAGAGAGACGTTATATTTAAAATAAAGAAGAAAGGCTACCGCATTTTGCCATGTATATATAATGTACACACAAATGTGGGTGCGCATCATACACAGCGATTGTTTGGGGACAGGTCCATTTCATGAAACCAAAGCGGGGGGCAGGTTGGTGGCCGAGCAGCTCAGTCCCCCTCCCCCTGGCTGTCCTGTCTCAACAGAGTGGTCAGTCCAAAGAGTTCTCGCTCAGGCAGCCTCGTCGGGTGTTTGGTGTTGAACAAAGGGGCACTCAGGCAGATTTTTCTGGTGGAACACAGGACATGTCGTTGTTGCTCAATAAACACTTCTTAAATGAATTAGTGAAAGAATGAGCAAGCGAACTTCAAAAACTATAGTAACTAAAGATAATTGCAAGTGGTGGTGAGAGAATCAGGCAAAAGAGAATAGTAATAGTAATAATAATAATAATAATAATAAAAAATAATAAAGTGGGACCAAAAATGGCATTTGTTTCCCAAAGACCAAGCTGTCTGGCAAAGAACGATGTTAATGGGCTCCGCCTCTGACTCTGGCTGTCTAGCAGGCACGCAAACCCAGAGAGTCCACAGAGGGGCTTTTCAGGATGGCGGCGTGGAAGCAGAAACCTGCTTTTGGACTTGTGGGTTATCTTACCTTAAAGGTGAGGTGTCAGGTACATTGCGAATGATGCTGTGGACTCACACATTGCTGGAGGGGAAAAGGGTGCATGTAAATAAATGTGAACACCCTCACAGGACCCTATCTCAACTCTGTAGCAAAATCAAAATAAAGAAAAACATCAAAATTTCCTCCTCAAATGTAAACTTTCCAATCAAATGTGTCTAATTCTTCTCTGCTTTAAAATCACCTGATGCGCCCTGGCTGGCGTGGCTCAGTGGATTGAGCATGGGCCTGCGACCCAAAGGGTGGCCAGTTCAATTCCTAGTCAGGGCACATGTCTGGGTTGCAGGGCAGGTCCCCAGTGGGGGCCACATGAGAGGCAACCACACATTGATGTTTCTCTGCCTCTTTCTCTCTCCCCTCCCCTCTCTCTAAAAATAAATAAATCTTAAAAAAATAAAATAGCCTGATATAAGCCCCTTTGTAGTGTTTTGAAAATCTACCTCCGTCCTGGGACAGTTTTTCCCCTCCTCCCTAAAACAGAGTCTGGATCTGCAGGGGTGCTCTGTGTGTTCTTATGGGGGCAGGGAAGAGAGGGGCTCCTTGTGTCCCCTTATGATGAGATGCCAAGGAAAGAAACATTTAAACTAATTTTATGTATTTTAGTGCTACGAAATGCCTTTTAGTTTTCAATCAAATATGCCTCATTATTTTGAAAATATGATTTAGAATTTTATGATAGAACAGTTTGTAGACTTAGTTCATGTTTTTAGTAGACTTTAATTTTTAGAACCATTCGGTTCACTGAACAATTCTGTGGATTTAACGAAATGCCCACAGTATCATGCAGAATAGATTCACCGCCCTCAAAATCCCCATGTTCTACCCCCTCATCCCTTTTTCCTCCCACCCCAAGCCCCGATCTCTTTCATGCCTCTGCAGTGTTTACTTCCCAGACTGTCTTATCATTGGAACCACACGGGATGTAGCCTTTTCCCATGGGCTTCTTTCCCTAATCTTATGCTTTTACGGTTTTCTATGTTGTTTTTTGTGTATGTATGGCTTGATAGCTCATTTCTTTTTTATTGCTGAGTAATATTCGATTGTATGTATCATATATATTCCTTTAATGTTCCATTGGATGACCACCTATTGTTTATCCACTTACTTATTGAAAAACATCTCGGTCGCTTCCAAGTTTTGGCTTTTGGAATTAAACGGCTGTGAACATTTGTGTAAAGTTTTTGTGTGGACTTAAGTTTTCAGCTCATTTGAGTAAATACCAACGTGCACAATTGCTGGGTTGTATAGTATTCCTGCGTTCAGTTTAAGAAAATGCCAGGCTGCCTTTCAAAGTGGCTGTACCATCTTTCATTCCCACCGAGAACATGTGGGTTCCTGTTCCATGGCCTCACCAGCATTTGATGCTGACAGTGTTGGGATGCTCACCCTGCTGATACGTTTGTGGTGGTATCTCCTTGTTGCTTTAATTTGCAATTCCCTGATGACAGATAATGTGGAGCATCTTATCACATGCTTATTTGCCATCTGTGTATCTTCTTTGATGAAGTGCGTTCAGATCTTTTGCCCGTTTTTTTTAATTAGGTTGTTTGTTTTCTTATTGTTGAGCTCGAAGGATTCTTTGTATATTTTGGATCCAAGTCCTTTCTCAGTTATGTGGTTTGCAAATGTGCTCCCCCGGTCTGTGGCCCGCCTCTTTATTTTCTTCTGGTTTAGTTTTGATACTTGGCTTTCATGGCTGTGATGGATGAAATGTGAGCCCTGTAACAGTGCGTAGATCTGTGTGGGGAACGTGCACCGCCGACTCTGCTTCCTAAAGTACACTTACGTTCAATACCACACACCACTTGTCAAAGATTTTTTAAATAATTTGTTTAGTAAAATTTCATTTTTCCAAAATACTGCCTAGCCTTACAAACTAATTAGAACATGTTGCGTTCTTATGTAGATTCAAGACCTGCTAAGGTTTACTTGAAAAACATTTACATGGGTGTGAAAATAGCTTTGGAATTTTAACATATTTTATTTATGTTTATGGAGCTCCAGCATGCGGTGATCAAGTACACTCGTTTTACGCATTCAGCGCAGTGAGTGTGTGCGTGTGCGTGTGTACACACGGGAAGCCAGCACACAGGCCTAGGCGAAGAACGGCCAGCACACTGGAAGTCTCCTTCAGCTGCCCTCCCAGTCCGAGCTCGTACCCAGAGCTAATCAGTATTCCGATGTCTGTCGCCATTGATTAGTTTTGTCCTTGTGCTTCATGTAAAAGAAACAAAATATATTGACTTTCGTGTCTGGCAACTTTCACGGGATAATTTCTGTGAGAGTTAGCCACGCTGTTCTTTACGTAACTTTTTCTCTTTTCCTGCTAGTGGACGGTGGCCTGTTCTCAGTGTATGGCCGTTACCAATGAAGCTGCTGTTAACCTTCCTGGGCGTGCCTTTCTGCGGACACACCCCCTCACTTGTTTGGGCTGCACACAGAAACACAGAGACATAGGCACACCTGTGAATGGAAATGCAGAATGGCACAGAGACATGTGTTAGTTAGCCTTATTGCAGGTTTTGCAGAACAGTTTCCTAAAGTGCGGTGCTAATTTGTACACAACCTGCCAGCAGAAGAGAACTCCGGTTGCTCTAGATACTTGGAATGTAGTATCTCATGTTCGTAATAGGTAACGTTTGCATGTGCGGATTGCCAGTGGGATACCCTCTTTCATGCCTATGCACGCCTTTTACTCATTTCTAGAACCGGGTCGCTTGTGTTTTTCTTATTGATGTGTAAGTTTCCTCACTGTGGGGGAGATGCCTCTGTTGGATGTGTGTATTGCAAATATTTTCTTCAAGTCAAAATTCAAATTTCTTCAATTCAAAAGCATGCCTTTAAATACCCTTCAGTGGTAAACTTAATTAGCGGATGTTTTTAACTTAATGAAATCTAATTTATATTTTTTATGGTTTATGCCTTTTTGCACTTTGTTTAGGCAAGTTTTGTCTCTGTCCAAGTCATAAAGATATTCTCATGCTTTCTTCTAGCAGCTTTATTATTTACCTTTTCTATGTCTGTCCATGTAACTTCTTAAATTTACTTTTCTATATGGTGCGGTAGCTCACCATGTGGTCATAGCTCATTTTTATATTCACTTCTTACACATTTGAGATTTTTAGGGAATAAATTTATCTTTCTAATTACAATGCATTCAGATTTCTAGCTAAAATACCATGACATACATAGCAAGATGTGTTGTAACAGTAGTTTCCATAATTAAAACTTCTTTAGCTGACTTCCCCTCAGTTTGGATTAGGTTATCCTTGTTTTGGCGTGTTGCTGTGGGTGAGGAAAACTCTAGGGAGCAGAATTGCCCTGATTTTTTGGTGGTTGTTTGTGTTATTACTGTTACCCTTCGATTCTTTTTTTTTTTATTCCAGGAATCATTTATTTTTTTTGCCTACTCTTTGATTGTAACTTAATTAAAACTAAATAACTGGTGAATTCGTTTAACCAGACACACATGAACTGCTGTGAAGTGGCAGGGTGCTGAAATCGCACGAAGCTCGGGGATCCCAGCCCCGTGTCCCCAAGCCATGCTGCCCCCACTTTTTCCTCGGGATTCCCAAGCACCCTTCACTGTGCAGCAACGTGATGTGTGGATCCACTGAAAAGGCCAGTCGTTGTTTTGGTAAAAATTATTATAGCTCAAGTTCAAATGTTTCTTTTTATCATACCCCGGTGGATCGCTTGGGAGACTTGTGGTCTAAAATAACAAAAACACTAGGTTAAGTAACAGACGCCAGGGAAATGATTTATTAATGAAGGACTGAGGATTGGAAGGCAAGAAAATTAATCTGAGAGGAAAAGTAAACAGAGGCGTTGATGATACATTTATGGAAATATAAATAAAAAAATCTTAAAAGAGAAGACTTCAAAGAGGAGGTAAGAAAGAAAGAGCAAATGCAGCCCCCACCACCGCGAGGAAAACAGAGACCACAACCCAGGACTCCTGCAAAGCCCCCGCTGCATATATAAGAGTGTCCCTCCAAACTCGAATAAGAATGTCCCTGAATCCTTGTCAGCTCTCTCTCTCCTTCCTCCAGGATACTGTTTCCACACTTAGAAAACCCATCTCCCCGTCCTCTCGGCCTGCTTGGGTCGCGGGGACGATGGCCCCCGGGGCCCAGCGATGGCTGGGAGGACGCTCAGGGTAGCCTGCAGCCCCTTCTCTCTGGCTTTTCTTTCTCTGTATGGCAGGCCTGACGTTTTCTCACCTGGCTTTCTCCCTCCACACCAACTGCCACACCAGAAAATTCCTCTAGATCCCCTCCCAGTCCAGCAGGGTAGGATGAGGGAGCTCTTACGCAGACTGATAGAAAATGTGAATGTGCCTTGTAATTTCATGTTAAGGTGATTGCATTAATTCATGTACTCTTACAGGCATTGCTAGTTTAGTTTTCCTTGCTATATGGACAGCTAAAATAATACAACAGGAAATGCATTTGACAAAGCAACACATTTATAATTTCAAAACTGTTGGCTTACTAAGATTGGAAGGGAATTACCTTAGTGGGGTAAAGAATGGTTCCAGAAGAACCACAGTGCGTGTCACGTTGGTATCGGATTGTGAGGACTGCACCCTGAGGTAACGAAGATGCCTGCCACCACGGCTTTTCTCAACAGCGCGCTGGAGGTCCCAGCCGGTGCAATGAGGCAAGAGGGGCAATGGAGGCATGAGGATTGGTAAGAAAGCAATAAAACTACCATTGCTTTTACATGATGTGAACATGAACCTAGAAAACTCAACAGAATCTATGAAGTATTGTTACCAGTTACAAGGCCAATAGAAAATCAATGGGTAGGATCAACATTAAAAAATCAATCATAAACAAAAAATTTAAGGATGATTACATTTATAGTTGCACCTCAAAATTTAAGTAACTCAAGTGAATCTAGTGGACGACATGCGTACATGCTGCCGAGTGGCGAGTGCAGGGATGTCCACAGTACCGTGTGTGTGAAGACAGAAATGGGAACTACTCACAGGCCCCTCGACTCCCAGATGTCTCCCTGTACAGTGGCGCGGCCACACAATGGGATGCTCCACAGTCACGAGCACGGGGAACTACAGCTACTGTTGGTGCTGTGAGGGTGGAGCTCGTGAACATTCCTTGCGAGTCCACTCATACCGACTGCAAAACCAGGCCAGGCCAATCCTTGATGTTAGAAGTCAGTCGTCATGACTTTGGCGAGGGGTAATGTCTGCAGGGAGCCCAGGAGGATTCTGGGTGCTGGTGATTTCTCTGTCAGGCCACGGGCTGTTTACATGGGTGTGTTCAGCTTGGGGAAAGTCCCCTAGCTGTGCATGTGGAATATTTATTGTTTTCTGTATGTCCACTACACGTCGGTAAAAAGTTTCTCTAAAGTGTCTAATAGTGATAGGCTATGCAGATAGCATGTGAACGTTCGGCGTATGTGTGCCCTAGATTCGGAGAGTTAGATGGGTTGTCGTTCTCTCTGCCGTGAGGTAACTGTCTGACCTTGCACACCCAGCCAGGCAGGTGTGTGGGCTACTTTCTCATCTGTGAAGTGGGTGCAATGTCACTATTGCTTAGTTGTGCTGAGAAGGAATACGGCACATAGAGGCCTTTGAGAAGATGCTCATTTCCTTCTCTGTGATGGGCAGTGTGTGCGTGTGTGTGTGTGTAAAGATTGTATACAGGTGTGTATATGTATATATAAAATATACAGGGTCCTGCACAAATAATGCCCCTTTTTATTATAAAGTCTTCTCTTACAAAATCATACGCATGAAATTCTGTGGCATAACAATATCATACTCAAGCACACCACATGGTATTTTAGGGGAGATGTTCAAATCAAAACTACAAATTGTTACACCCATGTTATTACCCTGCCAACCACATACACAGGCTTTCCTTCCACCAGACCCTGTGTACACACACACACACACACACACACACACACACACACACACACACAGCTTTGATACAATGCAACAACTCAGTGACTTTTATACTAAAACTCATGACGAGATTCAAAATGATCTCTCTACCAATGAAGTGTTCTCTCTAAATATGGTTACAGTTTACATTTATGACCTAAGTATAACTATATATTTGTGTAGCTATGTTCAAATATAGAGCGTAGTTCATTGAATTTTTTCTCTTTTTACAGTGAGATGGGGGCCATATATTTTCTCCCTCTGAAAGCTATCATGTCGAATAAAACATGTCATTAGTTACATTTAGGTTGTTTGAGATGATAGGTTGGGATCTCATAATGATTTTTCTCTTTTTTCAGCTTGTCAGATTTAATCAGTAGGTAATCAGACATTGATGGAAAATGAAATTCCACGTTATACTCTGCGCTTCCTTATTTGCATACGTCAGTCTGAAGACCTGAGCCGTCTTATAGTCCAAAAGAAGAGAAATGGCTTGTATGTTCATTCACCGTTAATTCCCACACTTCTTTATTTAAATATTTGTTGAGAACTAAGTCACTCTGGATGAGAGAGGTGGTAAACCATCTGTGTCAAATGCGTGTCAGATCAAACACATGACAGGGACAAGAAGGCGGCGGGGCCCGTGGGGGAGGGGTTGTGTGGCAGGTGCCTGGGGAAGGCCTCTCTTTGAAGCCGGTGTTTAAGCCAAGAGGGAAAGGAAGAAAGCGAGTCATCGCAGTGCGGAGGGGGTGAGCGTTTTCTTCCTGAATTTCCCAGTCCTAACTCAAAATCCAGTGATCCAAGGTGAGAACTTTGGAAACATCTCTCCACTTCAGCGGTGCGCCTTTTTGTCGTGTTCACGTCGTTTTTGGATGTTTGGACTCAACCCAAATGGCCTTTCCTGTTGGCGAAGTCGAAGCACTGATTGGAACAGTGGTTCTGAGTGGGGTTCTGGGACTCAGCATTTCTAGTTCCAGCTCCTCTTTCAGACTCCTTGTTTGCTTTTAAAGTGCATTTGCTTCGTGAGTGCAACTCGGATTTTTTAAGAACAGTGTTGTTGTATGTCCTTGTAGAATGTTCCGGTTCCTTCTTTCTTTAAAGGACCAAAGATACCAAATGATCGATAAAACATATTTACTGATTACACATATTTGAAGTTAAATACAATGTGAAAAAGAGACATTAGTGTTTAGGGTAATTTTTCAGCCAAACTCAGTATTTTTGAATCTTCTTCAACATTCTAACCCAAATAGACAACTCCCCTGCCTCAAAAAAAAAAAATAATAATAATCAGATGTCCTGTGACGTTAGCAGGAATTTTCCTCAGAATTTTAGAGTGGACAGAACCTTTAGAGCTTTCCAGTCTGGTTCCTTCATGTCGGTTGGGAGGTCTGGAGGAAGGCGGGGACCCTGGAAAGCTAGAGCAGAGAGCGGTGATCTCTGGACTCTTCCCTTCCCTGGGTCACCTTTAGGTAGGGGAGGAAGAGCTGAGGCCGTGCTGATTTCACAAACGGTCATCTCCGAAATGTTTTACACACGCTTAGTTAACAACTCAGTCGGATCTCTCATTTTTATTTGCCTTTGTGCCCTCCGTGGCAGCGCCCCGATGCTTCCATCAAGGTCTGTATCTTGTTCATGGATTAGAAGACTTGATGTAGCAAAGCTACCAGCAGTCCCCCTAATTAGTTTATGCTTTGGGCCTCCGCGTCGTGCCAACCCCCCGGCTCAGCCCCTGCAGACTCAGGCCTGCAGCTTCTCTCAGGAAGCCAATCCACCTCACGTTTGGTCTTCCTCTTTTCCTGCTGCCTCCCCCCTGCACCCAGCATTAGTGTCTTTTCCGAAGAACCCTGCTTCTCGTGACGTGCCCAAAGTAGGACGGCTTCGGTTCTGTCGCTTTTGCCTCCAGTGGTGTTTCTGGCTGAATCTGCTCCAGGACCCACTCGTTCGTCTTTCTGGCTGTCCCGGTATCCGGAGAGCTCTCCTCCAGCACGACGTTTCAATCCAATCCGTTTTTTTCCTAGCATCCTTCTCCACTAACCAGCTTTCCCATCCATACACAGTAATTAGGAATGCGAGCGTGTGGGATGGTCCTAGCTTTGGTCTCCAATGACATGCCTTTGCTCTTGATGATCTTTCCTAATTCTTCCGCTGCTGCCCTTGGAGTCTCAGCCTGCTCTCCATTCCTTGGCTGCAGTCTCCATTTGAACGGAGGACTGCACCCAGGTCAGCAACATCTTCCACGGTTTCCTTGTCACCCTTGTCTTTGCTAAAGTTGCATGTTTCGTCTGTAGTCCTGATTTTTGGTATTAACTGTAGTTCTGCTTTGGCGCTTTCTTCCACTATGGTCAGAAGTCATTTCTGATCATTGGTGTTTTCTACCAGTAAGTTGGCGTCATCTGCATCTCTGTTTCTAATTGAATGTATTGGAGTGACATCTAATAAAATTACATAGGTTTCAGGTATACAGTTCTGTGATGCATCCCCTGTACATGGTACTGTGTGCTCACCACCCCAACTCAAGTCTCCTCCCGTCACCATTTACTCCCCTTTGCCCTCTCCGCCCCACCCCCCGCCCCTCCGGTGACCACCACGCTGTTGTCTGTGCCACCCGTGCATCTCCGTTGTACTCCACCCACCAGCTTTCACCACTCCTACCTGCGTCCAGTCTGCTTTTTCATAGAATGTGTTCTGTGTGCAGGTGACACATATGAGGACTAAAATGCACCCTTGTGCGACACCTTTGTCCACAGGAAACGGTTCTCTGTCCTCATATCCTGTCCTGACAGTGGTTTCCCGTTCATGAAACAGGTCATCTCCCAGGACCGTCCAGGGCTGAGGCACGGCTGTTTCTTTCAGAGCAGCCCGTGCTTTTCCGTGGTCCCCGCAGTCACAGGCTGTACTGTAGCCTGGGAAACGTGGACTAACCTTCTTCCGAAGTGCTTCGGAGCACTCCCGTGCCCAGGGAACGTTCACAGTCAGATCTCGAGCGCCTCACCCTGTTCCGAATCCATCTCGGACTTCGGCATTTCTTGCCCCACGTACGGCAGAACCCTTTGTTGCATTGCCATGAGCACCATTTTGCCTATAGTTACTGTCCTCCTCAGTGTCTCTCTTCCTGAAGGCTGGGGTGCATGTGAAATGGTTTTAGTCTGTGGTGCCCTCCTCAGCGCCTCTCTTCCCGATGGCTGGGGTACATGAGAAATGGTTTTAGTCTGTGGGCCACTGTCCACAGGTTAAGCAGTATAGCAAGTTATAGCTCATTAGCAAAATAAGCACACTATCAGAGTTTTGAGTTTTGTTTTTGAAAATAAGTAGATTATCTGATTCTAAGATTGGTACCAAAGAAGAAAAGCCTTATATAATCAAAGCCTGCTATTAAAATGGCAGAGTTTGGGTTCAGATATTTCAGATATTGATCAGATAAGCCCATAGGACAGGAAAGGTGCTCAGAAATAGAGCCCTGCTGCTCCGTGACAGGCATGGCATTCCACATCCTTGGAGAAATGACGCAGTGTTCAATAAACGGCCCTGGAGCGATTGTTCCTCCGTATGGGGAGAAAAGAAATGGGACCACTCTTTCTACCAGCCACAGGAACCAACCCCAGGTGTTTTAGGTATTTAAATGTAAAAGGCTAAGCTTGAAAACTTAGAAGAAAAGGTAGGATAATGTCTTTCTGATCTTCAGATAAGTAAAAATGTATTAAACATTAATCACAAAAGAAAACATTGAGCAGTTGGAGTACCTGACATTTTAGAGTCTCTGTATGTGACAGTGACAGTCTGCCCAGCGTGTCCAGCCCTCAGCACCTGGCACGTGGGACAGAAGCTGCCACTTTCCGGGAAATATCAGGGTTCCGTGTGGTGCCTCAGGCTTTGCAAGTATTTACTTCAGACCCTTCTGTTCAGTGTCGCCAACTCTGGGCTGCTTGGGACACCGCAGGGGAGGGTGGAGAATGGGAAGGGGTGTTCGAGGGTGGGTCACAGACAAGACACCCTTCTTTTTATGCCAACACGACACCTCTGTCCTCTTGCTTTCTCTATGTATTGGGGTTCTTCATGTTTTCCAGCAAAAGAATAACTGTCAGTCAAGTAGCTTTGAAAACCGATGTTCTGTTGCACTTTACCTATACGACTTGAGTTCCTAGCTCAATAAAAATATTGGCAAGAAAATGACAGAATGAGTGAACGAAGTGTGCCCAGGGAAAGACATGTAAGAGAGTCCATTTTAATTGAACCCCACATTTGTTACAAATTTGATAAGACAAAGTAATACAGACTCCTAAGATGTAGGGCAGAGTTTGGCTGGGCCAGATTTCCCATTTCAGCTTTGGCCTCTGTAGGTTTCTTTTCTGGACATTTCCCATAAATGGGAACATACAATACATGTGTCTGGTAAAAATCTTTTAAAAGTGTGGAACACACTAGTCTTTAAAAGACTCTTTAATGGTTGTCTATTTTCTGTCTCACTGATACTTAGTTTTTATTAATTCCTTCTGTTTATTCTGGGCTTAATTGGTGTTTTTTCCCCCATAGATTTCTAAGGTGGGAAAAGCTTTGTACTTTTTCAGCAGTTAGGGCTGCAGATCTCTTTCTAAGCACTGTTGCATTTTTTTATTACCATTTGGACATACTGTTAAATGTTCCCTGTGATTTCTTCTTTAACCCGTGGACGTGTTACAAGTGTACTGTTTAATATCCATACCTCTGGGGCTTTCTAGACACTTCATTGTGATTGACTGCTAACATTTCTCCAGTTGTTGAAAGAACACATCGTGTAAGAGTTCGGTGCTTTCTAAGTGTATCGAGACTTACTATTTTGGCCTGGCACGTGGTCTGTCTTGGAGGTTTCAGGGTACTGGGGTACAGAGCGTGTGCTCCGTGGCTGTTGGGTGTCATGTCTGTAAAGATCGATGCCCTCCAGGTGATCAGGAGCGCCATGCAGACGTTTTCAGCTGGTTTTCTGTATATTGATCTTTGGTGTGTGTTTCCGTCACTGAGAGAAGTGTTTAGAATCTGTAGCTGTGAAGGGACTTCCCTGTTTAGTTGTGTCCGTTTTTGCTCTATGTACATTGAGGCTCTGTTCAGTGCTCTTGCATTTATGGTCACGTCTTCCTGAGGACTTGGTTCTCACGTCCGTGTGGAATGTCCCTGTTTGTCTCTGGTATTATACAATATGTTTGGTGTTCAGGAGTCCGGCTACTAATGTACCTAGGTACGGTCTTATTTATAATCTTCCCGCTGGGGGGTTGCTGAGCTCCTTGAATTTATAAATATATGTTTTGTTTTGTTGATGAACTATTATGTCTTCAGATATTTTCCCCTACTTTCTCTCTCTCTTTCCTCTAGAACTCCAATTATTATGTATAATTATGTATTTGTGTACGAGTACAATATATGCAGATATGTGTGTGTATATACGCACATACGCATGTATATTGTATTAGTTTTTTGGATACGGTTTCCATTTTTTCAAAACTAACCTTGATATTTTTCTCTTATTCACACTGGGTAGTTTCTACGGCTCTGTCTTCTAGTTTTGTGACTTTTTGAGCTGTAACGTCTAGTCTGCTCTTCATCCCAACCAATAAATATTTCATTTCAGATCACACACTTTTTAGTTGCAGAATTTCCATTCAGTTTATAGTTTTTATTTTTTAAGGCATTCTGACCTGTTAATTCACTATGACCATATTTTAAAATGGCTTTCAACATATTTTTATTAGCTGTTTTAAGACCCTGGGTTATGCCCTGACTGGTGTGGCTCAGTGGGTGGAGCGTCGTCCTACAAACCGAAAGGTCACTGGTTCAATTCGTGGTCGGGGCACAGGCCTGGGTTGCAGGCCAAATCCCAGGTTGGGGTGTGCGAGAGGCACCTGGTCAGTTTCTCTGTGTCTCTCCTTCTCGTCCCTTCTCTCCAAAAATAAATAAATACAGTCTTTTTAAAAAACCTGGGCCATTTTGGTGTCTCTGTTAAAAGTATGTTTCTTGGTCAGGGTTGCATGTCCCTGATTCTTCGCAGAATAATACCTTCTTATTACATGGTGGCAGTTCAGGAGACGATAATTGTGAGCCTTAGTTTTGTTGTCCTCCATGCTGAGTTCTTTTCTGTCTGCCACTAATTCACTGGTGGTTTAGCTTCATTCCTTTAAGTCCTAATTTTATTTTGTGTTACCCTGGGTCTGTAAATAAGGTGTGGCTTTTCTGGTCTCAGGTGGAGTCTCAGAGTGCTTGCAAGGTTTCTTCTCTGAATTGTTGGAACCTCTTGTCTCCCAGAATTCCCGGGCTCTTCCTTCAGCTCACACACAGCTTCCAGGGGGCCCGTCTCTACCACACCTCCTGGAATCTCCTCCACCGAACATCGCAGGACTTGACCGAGGATGTCAGGGCACCGCCGTGCCGATTTCTGAAGCTCCTTTCCCGAGCAGCTCCGCTGTCTTCACTGGGCCCCAGGTAGACTGTGGCTGCCTCAGCAAGCCCTCTCCCGTCTCCTGCACCTCAGCAGGCGAGGCTGCCGGGCTCTGCTTGGGCCCCACCCCCCTGAGCCTGGTCTGGAAAGTTTGTCCAGGTGGAATGCCAGATTACAGGGCTCCTTCATGCACCTTCCCTCTCTCGGGTTCAGTCCTGTGCCATTGGCTGTGTAACACCTGGAGGGGACAGTCATGTCATAGATTTTGTCTCAGTTTACCATTCTTTATGGTGGAAGGACGACTTTGGTGCCAGCGATGACATCGTGACCGGTTGTCGGAGTCCTCTCTCTCCCTCTTTCTCTCTCTCTCTCTGTTTTTTTTGAAGTTTACTTATTATTAGCATCTCTTCATTTATCCCATCGCTGTTTGTGTTTCTGTCTCTTTGAACACAGATCTGTTCATTTCCTTCGACCATTTTTCTCCTATGTTTTTAGCATGTTCTTAAAGATTTGTGAGTTTTCTTTACAAGTAAGTGAAATTGACCCTTGTGACATTATGCAAATATTTCCCACTTTGTTGTTTGACTTTTAATTCTGTTAATGTATTTTACTGCAGAAATTATGACATTTTAATTATTATTTATAGATCTTTGATCGCTTCTGAGTTTTGTGTTGTATTGGGAATACTTTCTCAACTCTAGATTTTAAAAATTCTTAATGTTTTATTACTTTTATGGATTATTGTTTGATTATGAAATCATTGATCTACCTGGAGTTTATTTGGTTTTAAGTTGTAAGAGTGGAGTTTATTATTTATGACTACGTGGTAGTCCCAACATCGTTGTTTGACGGTTCCATCCTTTCTCCATTGATAGGAAGTGCCACCGTATTTAATTTCCATTTGTTTTTAGTAGATTTCAGGCCTCTTCATTGTTCCCTTTGATTTTATTTACTTACATGCCAGTGCCAAACTCTTAATTTTATGGTATTGTTCTGTACTTAAACATTTGAGTGGGATAGTTCCCATTTTTTAGTTACTTTACCATTTTCAGGGGTTTTGTTGCTATTTTACTTTTTGATCTTTTCCACGATAACTTTGTAATTAGTTTGTCTAGTTTCAAAAACACATTGACTGCTTACTGTGATTCTTTTGAATTTGTAGATTAATGTCAGAAGAATCAACATAGGTACGACTGGTCGCTGTTCTAGGAAAACACATGGGGTGACCCTCCATTTGTGTGTCTGATTCTGTGTCTCTTGATAATGTTTAAGTGTTTCTTCATGTCAACCTTGCAGAGAACCTGTTATATTTACTCTTAGGTAGCTCATCATCTTTTGTTTGTATTAAAAATGGGACCGTGTCTTTTATTCCGTCCTCCAAGTGACTATTAATCTTATGCATGGGATGTTTTACTTTTTGCAACTAATTCTAACCTGTGACAGTTATAGCCTTCACGTAAACACTGTCCCTTTCCTCTGTCTGCTGCTCTCACTGTGACTCCCACAGACCTTCACTGGGCCCTGGTGGGTGGTAGCCACTGAGAAGGGCGCTGGGCAGAATGAGTCACAAGACTCAGTCCATACCGTCCAGTGCTGGTAGTCTTGTGGTCTCTCTTGTCTCAATTCACTGTTTATTTGGTCATTTGGAGTATTTACTGCATGACTTCTGTATTCCAAACACCATGATGGACATGGCAGGACTCACTAAAAGCACCCTGTTCAATTCAAATGTACGTACTCAATATTTTTAAAATGTGCTTTCCATTCCTTTATAGTTCCTCTCCTTGAGGAGCTTGCTGTCAGCTGGGGAGAAGCATTTTATGTGGAAGGATAAGTAGCAACACAAGATGACATTACATCATTGGCTGGCACACACAGAAGCTCTTAAAGGAGAAGGTGGCGAGTGAACTTGTGTGCTCTGAGTGAAGTGGAGGCTGTCAGCGCAACGGGAAACTGAGGCCACCCAAGCTCGAGAAAACAGTGGGAACACGGCAGGGAGCTGGTGGAGAGGGACGAGGGTGCAGGGGCTGAGCGTCCCGGCTGGAGGCGTGGCTCCGTGTAGCAGGTGTGGCGGGAACCAGAGGATGGAGGACCTTAAATGCCGGGCTGGGCTCTGGGTTGGTCAGGGTGATGGTGGGTGCCCAGGCTCTCCTGGCAGTGGAGGGACGTGACGTCAGGGGTGCTGGGCAAGATTAGGCTGCCTTGTTTGTGGGGCAGAGATTGGAGGCAGAGAGAAGAGACAGGAGGCCAAACCAGTCCTTTTAGATACGTGGTGTTACAAGTCCGACCTGGAGCGAGAAAGGAACTGATGTCACACTCAAAGGTGCGACAGAAGGGGCACAGCTGTGGCTGAGTGACAGGCACTTGGCTGAGAGGGAAGTGATGGAATTGCCACCATGGTTTCGAGTCTCAGGGATTAGGGAAGACTCGTCATGCCTTTGGCCTCTGCTCGAAGATCCCGGCCTGGCAGTCCTGTTCTCGGGATCAGGGTAACGTGTGAAGTCGGAAAAGTGAAAGGGTCCATATGTGAGAAAATGGTAGTCGTGCCCCGTGTGTACCATTAATACTCTGTTTTAGGTTGTAGAATCGTTACCCGAATCTAGTAACTGGAATTTTGCTAGCTCTTGGTGGGAGGTGACCTCTGCTTGTTCTTATTTGAACGATTTTTTAAAAAATCCACATACTCTTAGGTGTAATTTGCATTCATGGACTTTTTAACGATGACCAATCTATGAGTTTCTGGAACGAGTCCTTATTGGTTCACGTTGTAGTGTCAGTTACTCAGCCTGTGCGTCACGAGCGCCTGCTGTGACAATGGTCTGTGCTAGGCCTAGGGGAGCCGGGAATCACCAAATTGGCGTGTCTCCTGCTGTGGTGGAGCTGGTGGTCTAGTAGGCAAGACAGGCGTCTGCCAGGGGAGTACGTGCACCCATCTGTAGGGTGGAGGGGAAAAGAGCCCCAGGAAACTGAGAAGTGGGCAGGGAGTGAACCCAGAAGACTGGGGTGTCCTGTAACCCAAGAGATGGCAGCCTTTCCAAAAGGTCACGTGTCAGGAGCCATCAAGGAGTCAAGTGCAAGGTGGTGAAGAATGAGTATTATGCTCTTCTGTTTTAACCACGTCTCCTCATTTATTTTCCTCTGTGGTTTTTTTCCCCTGCCAGCTTCATCTTTTATGTCCATATTTAAGTGAGCATTTACCAGTCCCTTTATAGCTGGAATTGATTTCCAATGTGACTTCCCATTTTTCCGGAATTTGATATGTAAAAGCTGCACATCGAAATTGCCCTAACTAGTATTTATTTTCTCCACCAGAAGACTGAGATGCAGCGCGCTCCCCGGTGATTGTTGTCATTTACTTGACAGCATCGGTGTTGAATAGCTAATACTGCTCTGCGTCTCCGGCTGTGTCAGCCAGGACGGGCCAGCTCTGTGACTGGCACCTGTTAATTAACTAATGCAGAGAGGTGTCACTGAAGCAAAAAGATTGTCATGGGATAATAGGCCTGTTATGTACAAATACGAAAATAACTTTTGCAAAATAAGGTTTTAATGAAGCAGATTGATTTCCAAGGCAGGCTGCCTCGGTTCCCTGGCAGTTTCCTGTCCCTTCTCTCTCCTGGTTTTTCCGTCTGTTGTGGTTCTCTACCAGTGGGAGAGGTTCAGCTTGGTATGGGAAGCTCTTGCCCCTGGCTTTCTTACCCTTATCTGCTCCTCGCTGCCTCTTTTTAAATAAATCATACTTTCTTTTTGCATTTACACATGATACGTAATAGTTTTCTCTTCCTTTTTTTTCATTTTTAGTCATTTCAATTACAGGGAAGCAATCTTGCACAGCAGGTGCAGGGCCATGAGGCCCGAATGCCTTGGCACAGTCACCTAACCTTCCTGAGCCTCAGTCTCATCGCCTGTGAAATGCAGGTGTCAGTGGGGTTTTGGTTAGATACCTGCCAAAGCCCTTAGAATAGAACCCGGCACGTGGTCGGAGCCTAGTGGGTGTTTTGCCATCACCGCTGTTTTTCTGCACCGGCGTAGTCTAGTATCTCATTTTTAGCTTTAGAGTATTGCTTTAGAAATCATAGTCACAGTCTATGATTATGCATTTCTATTGAATGTGTATGGAAACAATTTTCCACTAAGAGTTTTAATAGGTTTAGAGGTAAATGCCATTCATGTGCCACATTCTGGTATAATTATAAACTATGAGAGCTAAAAGAAACCTCAGATATCACTCAGGTCTCCCTCTTCATTTTCTAATGAGGGGTTCAAGGCTCCGTACAAGGGAGTGAGTTGGCCACGGTCACTTGGTTAGTTTCTGAGAACACTGAGACTGCGGTCTGCATCTCCCCGTCCAGTGAGCTTTCTCTAGTATAATTTGAATGATATAGTTTCCTCCATATTTCTTACTGAATGAAAGTGAGCTGATCCATAAACGTTTTCCACAAAACAAATGTAATGAATATAGTATCAAAGTGAGTTCTCCGAGTTCTTGGTCCATCAGTGGATGCAAACTCAGAAATGCATCTCCTCAGTAGGCACAGGGGCTGATGAGCTCTCGGTAAAGATGGCGGACTAAGCTAAGAGAATCACTTTTGCTCCCTCCTTGTGTTTGTTTCTCTTTGTCATAGCAACAAAGCCACAAGTTCAGTGGCTTAAAACAGCACAAAAATGTATTCTCTTATAGTTCTGGAGGTCAGAACTTCAAGTTAAGATGTTGGCAGGGCTCCATCCTTTCTGGAGGTTTCCATTTCCTCGCCTTGAACACTCAAGTTGGTAGAGGCCACCTGCACTCCTTGGCTTGTGGCTCCTTCCTCTCGTCATTCCAGCCCCTTGTTTTTGTCATCTCCTTACGACTCTGATACCCTGCCTCCCTCTTGTAAAGACCCTTGGGGATTACCTTTGGCCCACTTGGATAATCCAGGGTAATCTCCCCATCTCAAGATCCTTAATCATGTTTGCAAAGTCCCTTTTGTCGTGTAAAGAAATGTTCACAGTTCTCAGGGATCTGGGATGTGGACTTCTTTGAGGGAGGGGCATTATTCCTTCTTCCACATTCCCAAAGCCATTAAGATGAGAGTCGAGTCCTTTTTATAAATCATATACTTAGAATATGTGCATACCGTGTTCTCCTGTTTTGGTGGCTCGGTGCTGAATGGTTTCCTGTGCTAATCAGAGGAGGGTCTGGGGAGAAGTGTGGGCTCGGGGAGAAGTGTGGGCTCAGGGAGAAGTGTGGGCTCAGTGTCATTTGTAAGACACAGTCACACAAAGTTTTCTTAGGAATGGAGTTCAAAGGGAAGGCTCTGAATACAGAGTCCCTTCAGCTTTTGGAAGAAAGAATTTAATTAAAACATTCGCCTCTGTCATATTTGGGAAGTCCCCAGCCTTTGTTCGAGCTAAGCACAGAATTGTGAGTTGGCTCATCTACTCATCCGGCGCTTGTTCTGTGACCTCTCCTTCGTGAGGAGAACCCAGCTCCATGGGCTTGTGGTGCTTGGGCAGGGGGCGAGGGGGCAGCTTTAGGAGAAGCCAGAGCTCCAAGACAGAGGGAATGCAGAATCGGCTATGTAGAGACAGGGGGTGAGGGAGATGGAAGCCCAGGGGAGGTGTTGGCCCGGTCTTGGGCACAGTGTGGACTTCCAGGGCCCCTTGGGAAGGAGCTGGAATAACAGAGGCAAAGAGCTGCCCTGGGATCGTTCATGAACTGGTAACCTGAGAGATTTTGGGACACATTTTTGCAGGGGCCATTTCTGTGTGGGGGTGGCTGCTCATGACCCTTGGAGAAGAAGAGGCGGAGTGAGCTTGGAAGGTGTGGCTCAGGACCCCGCCGTTCACAGATGCCTTGAGTTTGTGCTGTTGGCGTGTCCAAGACCAGCATCGCCACACTCACCCCCAGGCTTTTCTGTTGGAAAAGCAGACTTTTGACTCAGCTGATGTGGGGCAACTCTGGTGGTGGTTAAGCCTTGATGTACGTGAGAAAGAACAGTTTCCCCACATCGAATTTCGCAGATGGTGTTCTGCTCCTCTTCCAGATTGTCCGCTGAGGTTGACTTGAGTGAGCCCTGGTAGAAATGACCTCATGCTTGTATGATGTAAATGTCCGATTGTCTAGAAGGGCGCCTCTGTTTGGGGAGGTTACGTTTGGATTTCGTGTGTTCTATTCAAGTCATTAATGGTAGAAATATGAAGTATTTTCAAAAACTTGTCATGTCAAAATGTACTCTCTATTTTCTCTCACCTCCAACAGATTCTGAACAAGTAAAAGTAAGGACACAGTGACCGGAGCTGGGAACAGCTCATGCACATTAATGTTCCCAGAACATTAAACAGTTGAAAATAACTCGTGGAGGGGGGGAACTTCTTTAGAGATTTGCTTATAATTAATACAGAATAATTCTTGGATTTTTTTTTTTGATGAGTTGGTTATAATTAATGCAAATAATTCTTGGATTCTTTGGCTTAATGAATGTTCCTTTAGAGATGTTAGGATGGACTATTGGGACGCTGTGATGATGGTATTTGACCAGGGGACCGGGGAATACTGCGGCGCTCTCCCATACTCCTTTGTGTAGCATCTCTGAGGGACACGGCAGGCAGGCAAGGCGCCCAAACCCTTCTAACTATGCTGGCCTGTGTGCAGGGCAGCTTGTAGGCTCACTGCCTGTGTTAGGTTCACCTGCTGGTCTGGAGACTTTGTGAAACAAACTGCAGTCTTGGATGTTAACACTCCCATGCAGGGAGACCTCCCTTTCTCCTTCACACAGAGGCACACCAGCTAGCGCCGTGGACAGAGGCAGGCTGTGCTTTGGCCCCAGGGTCTGGAGCAGAGCTGACTGAGGCCATGGAGAGCTACTGCCTCTCAGACCGGGTGTGCAAGGAGAGAGAGAAAAGGAGGGGAGAAGGCCAAACAACAACAACAGAATGGCTGGGCCTTCCCCTGAGCGCAGGCCTCTGGCTGTGCTCTGTTGTCACTCGCCTTTTGAGTAGAAGAGGAAGGTGAGGCAGAGCCATCCACCTGTGCCCACGGCCAGCGTGGTCACTCGGAAAGTTCTCACTGTGGAGAACACAGCCCTGGCAATATCCTTGAACGTCACTCTGCCTCTCGATTGGGATTCTCTACGGAGGAGAATGAAAGTGCTGCCATGGGAGAAGGTTCATTTCCGTCCCCTCCCTTGGCTCCTTCTCAGATCTAGTCCTTGACTTTAGTGAAGTGCACCAGAACCTAGCCAGGGTTCACAGTCTAATCCTTCAGTCCCGTGGGCTACAGTGGAGAGACGTCCCTCCCGTGGTGGTTGTGGGCACCTGATTATGCCAGCTTATGCAAATGCAGCTTCAAGCTCTTCTTCCTTCCAAGCAACTGTGTTTCCTGGCTTCCCCAAGGGGGAAATTCTGGGCAGAGCGTAGAAGCAAATATGTCAGAACGTTTGTGGTGTGGGGGAAAGTGCAACAGGGAAGATGTGACAATTTGAAGTCTCACTTCAGGCTATAGGACCTAACAGGTTTTACCAGTGACAGGCATCAGTGACCTGGAAATGACACCACCAGCGAGCTTCCCTCTGGCTTTGAACTGTGTCAAGTAGACATCCTTGCCACCTTTTTCTTTAGCATTCCAGTCATTCGTTGCCAACTGTGGCCTTACATTATCACGGTCCTCTGCTGTGTTCACACCTTTGCCTCCCTTTCCTCTGTAAATGCCTTGCCCTGTCTGGGACAGACCTCGCGCTTCTCCGAGTCTCGCCTGTCCTGTGGGGGCACTTTTCCATTCTCCGACCGTCTCAGACTTCTCTTGTTCCAGTCTTGACGGCCACCTGGCTTCTAGGCCTGATCTCAAACAAGTTTTGCACGGTGCCCTTTGGCTGTCACCTCAATCTTAAGAGCCAATTTGCAGTCCCTGGAAAATCCACTCCCCATCGCCTCCATGGTGGTGCACTTCTCCTGCTCTTTCTGCCCCACTTCCCTGTCACCACGGTAACAGGTCACACTGCTGAGTGAGGTGTCTGCTCCCCTTTTGGTCCTGGAATGACCACAGAGGCCTTCTTGCTGGCCTTCTGCTCTCAGTGCACCACTGATCGCTCCAGGAGGCTTCGTGACAGTGGGACCAGTCAGCGGTCATTAGCACACAACATTCAGAGGAACTTCATCACAGGTGAGTTAGGCCAGCAGCCCCTGAACCAAGAGATCAGTTTTAACATCGTTAATGTGGAACAGCCAGACAGTAGTAGCACATCCTTCCAGATGTGATGTGACGGGACGTACGGAGTACTCAGCCCTGGGTGGTATGTCCTAAATAATTGAACCTGAATAATTAAATTGAATTTCTAGGTCTTATTACCAGTTTACAGGAAGAACAGGGATGGGGGGCAGCGCCGCAGGGAAAATGTTCTCATGTCTCCAACAAGTAAGTGGCATAAACAGCTGCAGGTGGGGAAGGACGGTTAGAGTTAAGGTCCGCAACCAAATGGACCTGGTTTGTGTTCCGACTCGAATGAATGACGAGAGGACAGCTGTGATGGAGTTGAGTTTCAAACGGAAGCTGCGCACTGAGTATGTTAAGTACGTTCACTTTATTGGGTGGTAGTGGCATTGTAGTTATGTTAAAAAAAGAATCTTTGTCTGTTAGACTAACAGAGGCATTACAGGAGAAGTCAGATGGTGCCTGATATTTACTTTAAAATACTAAGAACAAAATAGATGTGGATAGATCGACAAGAATGGCAAAATGTTGACAATTCTAAAAGAGGGTAACAGGAATTCGTTTCTCAGAACTGTCTTGTGACTTTCTTTGTTTTCATAACGAAAGTTCGGACACGAAAAACCTTTGTTTTGGCCCCGAAGTGGAAGTTCTGCCCGCAAAGAGCTCTGACTGGCCGGCTGCGATCAGTCAGGATCCCCGTGGTGCAGAGACGTCTTCTGTCCTGTTTCACGTTGAATCTCCTGTGAGCACCTGCCCTGGCAGCAGGCGATGTCAGTGTGTCACGTCCGGGCATGGCATTGGTTGCCTGTCTTTTCACACAGACCAGAAGGCATTCTGCCCCAGCTGGGATCTGACTGTGGGTGCTGTTTGCACTCCTTCTGGGGGACTGAAGGAAGACGGGGAAGGATGCTGTCGCTCCCCAGCTCTTTAGTCAGAATCAGGCAGCATGTAGATGGGACCCAGGGGTCTACCACCACCTTCTGCAGGGCCACTGGTCACGTGCAGGTACAGGAGGGAGCTAGTATCTCCGACCATCTACAAAGTGATCGTGCTGTCCCCCACCCCCCACCAAGGAAAATGTCTTCTGTGGTAAATACGACATTGCACAGCCCTTCTACCTTGGTGGCGGTTTACGAGTGCCACGTGCTGACCCACGGCCCGTGGGCGGTGCGTTCTCACTCGAAGAGGGCCTGCTGCTGGGATACGCACGTCGTAATAATTGCTTTTCTGCACTGTGTCATCGATGATGTGTGCTGTCAGACCTTGTCGTTTGATAAAGAAATTGGGCCATAATTCATTCCACTTTCCCTGCAACTGTATTTGTCTTCAGCTTCATGCCTCGCACCAGTTTTTGCCACGAGGCGTGAACTTTGAATGATGCCTTTGTGATTTTGGCTTCTCTTTGCCTTTAGTGATGGAATTGATTAGGTCTGTAGTCTAAGAATTGCTTTGAACTTGACTAGGAAACTAGACTGGTTTACTGGGAGTGACAATGTGCATTGTTTGGAAGAGATGCCAATGGCTGGAGTGGCTGTGCTTGGCGGAGTTCCCATCCAGTCGGTCATCTGAGAGCTAGGGACAGGTGGGAAGCAGTTCCAATAAAATCCAGTGTGCGGGGCATGTCATACTTCCCTTCCATGCCTTTCTGCCCTGTCTGCTTGTATAAAATATTTATATGCAACAGTTCACTTTTTCTAGAACATTCAGACGATCTACCCATGCCTACGTTCACCGTTCAGGTTTATCACATTACTCGTGTTGCATTTTCACCAGATTTACATTTAAATCAGTTTTCATGAATTCAGAGTTTAATGCTACGTAATATTAACTATAGAAATGCCAACTTAAACGTAAACAATAATGCACCTAAAATGTGAAAATGAACTTGTGACAGAGTACGTCAGACTAAAGTCGGTGAAGACCCACTAGAAATAGGTTTGCAGCAACAAAGTGATAGAAGCTGGCCATTTCTACCTTTCAGATTTTTTTTAAATCACTGTTAATCTCACATTTTGAATTTTCTGGAATGTATGAGAAAACACACGCTTCATTGGGGCATCCTCTTGAAATGACCCAGTTACTTATAGGCCCTGCGATAGCGCCTGGGTGGTTCCTGACCCGAACCACCAAGAGCCAGACCTCCCATTGCAGAGCCTGGAGGACAGTCTATTCGCGTACGGCACGCTTTCTTCCATGTCAGGGGGTCCTCTTTCCTGGTAAAGTCTGTCCGTGAGGATGGTGTTTTCCAAAGAGTAGTTTTGGGACCCTTGCATCAAAATCACATGGCAAGCCTGTTTAACACATATATCCTCAGCCCCAACCCACCCCCAGCTCCTGCTGGGACCCTGAGCAGTTTCTCTGGGGCTGAGGCCTGGAAACCTGCATTTTGCAAAACTCTCCCTCATGAGTCTGTGCACAGGACCGTTGAAAGACTGTTTACGGTCACCCCCTGTGGAGTACAGATGCCTGCTCTGTTGGGCTTACATGACACGTTCTTCTTGTAATTTATGACGAACACTTTGCCCTCCTTCTGTCTACCCTCAGGACTGGTCCGTCACGTCTGTCACCTGTTCACCGAGACGGTCACCCTGTGCTTGGATGGGGACAACAAAAACAGCAACGAGACGGCAGGCGCGCTGCTGTGCTCCCTGCTGGACATCGTGCACGGCATGCTGACCTACACGTCCGGCGTTGTCCGGCTGGCCCTGCAGGTAGGGCCCCTCAGTCCCGAGTCTGGACAAGCCCTACACCATGCCACGCTTCCCTTTCAGTCTCTTCTTTGTGATCTCCCCCCAAGAATTTAGGTTCTCTCTCTCGAGAGACTACCAAATAAGCCATATTTGGTGACCAGTGTCAAGAGCAGATCATGTGGTCACAAAACCCGAAAGGAAAGCAGGAGAGGCCTCGGCAGCGACAAATCAGGGAACCGGCCCTGACTCCGATCATCAGCCTCATGCCCTGCGGTTGGTTGGCCAGGCAGCCTGCAGCCCTTCCCGTCCTGGGGTGGGGCCCCGGCCCGGCCCCAGCAGGGAAGATGCAGGAACAATGGATTGAGGTTTTAGGCCCACACATACACACCTACTCACACCCACATGTTTGTACACGCACATGCCATGCAACACACAAACTCCAGCAATTGCTTTCCCTTAGGACCAGTAACATGGAATCGCATGTGGTTTTGAGAATTAGGAATGTATTCAGCCAGGTTGCCCCAACCTGTACCCTGCTCTAGGGAAGGAAGGGGGTGTGGGTTTATTTAGTGCTTTCCGTGTTAGGTTCTTCCACGTGCCTGTTTCATCTGCTGCTCGCTCTCTCCGACCAGCCGAGTCAGCTGATGCTCAGACCACGTGCAGCCGACCAGCTGATAGGAATTCACGGACATATTTCAAATCCTGGTAGAACTGCAAGAGATAAAAGCCAAATGATAGCCTGTTGGCTTGAACAGATGCAGAGGCTAAAGGGGAAACCGAACTGGTCCGACACCTCGCCAAGAGTCAGAGTACCAGAACTGAGAACGAGTCCCCAGGCCCCGCTTTAGTCCCTGTTACTTCTCGTTGTGATAAATGGTAACTTTCTCCACAGTGAAGCTGCTCAAGTACTTAGCTGGTCTAGTGTGGTTTAATAAATGATGCTACAATCTCCTCAGCAAAGACGGTAGTTAGTAAGTGTTTGACCCAAACTTGTGAAGAGAATAGAGGCAAACGGCCTTTGAACTACCTAGTTGTTTTTCTTTGCTCATCTGTAATAATTCTCAATTTTAAATTAACAGCAGGGCATTGTCTCATATCTATGGAATCCTGGATTAAGGATTTAGCTTAGCTTTCCCTCTTTTCTAGTGTCTCTTCGGAGAATAATTGTTTCTTATTTCAGGTATAGTGGTAGTTTTATGTAATTCTTCAAGATGCAGTCTGTAGTTACTCTCACAGGATGCTTTGATGATATCAATGTGTAAAAAGGTATGTTTTGTAGATTGTAGATAAAAGAGATCAGGAGTTTTAAAATTCCAGAACAACAGAAATCCTCTTTTATCCTAAGTGATTATGAGGTAGATAGTCAAGGGCGTTTAAAAGAAAACTCCTTAATACAAACATTTTCTAATTCTGTTTTCATTTGTGAGCATACCAATAGATCACTGTCTTTAATTTTTTCATTTTCCTCAACACCACGGCACATTCTGCGCTGTTGTCTTTCTAAACCGTCTGCTGTAACACCTGCCAGGCATTGCTTTTGGCTTCACTCCCGACCTGGACCTCCAGGGAACCTGGCGTCAGGCTGACGGAGTCAGGGGGAAGGGTTGGGGAGAGAAACGGGGTGTGCCTCAAACACACGGTCCCCTCCCACACCGAGCCGTGTGTACTTTCCAAACCATCAGTCACCTCTCCCGCCTGTAAACCCACTCCTCGCTGGAGATTCTTCCCTGTGTGGAGGTGTCTAACAAGAAGGTCTCAAACATGGAAGGATTGAGGGTTACTGGGTTCAGAATGATGCTGGCACTTGGATTTATGAAGCACTTTTTGTTTTCAGGGAGGAGAGTGACAGGGTACGGGACTGTGTACCGGGGAGGGGGAGAGGAGGGAGGCAGGTATCCAAATCTCCCTTAGGAGTTCGGTCCCCGCCCCACCTTGCCTTGTGATTCAGAACTGGTCCTGGCTTCAATGAGCTTCTTGAGGGTTGTGTGCGAAAGGCGTGGGAGCAGTGACACGTGCTCTTGAATCACAGGTGTGGTGGGGACCACGCAGGCCTTGCAGGCTGGAACGCCTTGGATGCAAATCCCAGCCACCTCTCCACCTTTCCACCTGTAAGACCCTGGACAAGTTACTTCACCTGAGTCTCGCTTTCCTCCCCTGGAAAGTAGATATGATCGTAACTACTCTGCAGGTTTGTTGTGGGACTTCAGTGAATGACAGATGTGTACACACACGTAAATATATACTGCCTCGCACGCCCCTGGCGCGCGGAAGGTAAGCAATGAATGGCTGCTGCATCCTTAACAGCAGCAAGAAGAACGGTGCTCACCTCACTTCCTGTTTACAGAGGGTTTCCTGTGGCTGGGGACTTCCTTATTTCTCTGTCTTGGTGCATGGGACTATCTCCTGAACAAACTAACTCCTAGCAGGCTTATGAGATAGGAACTTGTGGTTTTATTTCAGACTTATGAGCCCAGCCCAGGGCTAGGTACCGGTGATTTCATCTGGGCTCCTCAGGGAGCTTCAGTTTGGTAGGGAGGACCGGCAGCACACACAGAGTGAAGCGAATCCTCATCTCATCACACCTGTGACAGTGCGACCACTGAAAGGGACAGGATGCTGCCGAGTGAACATGGAGGTTAGGGAAGGCAAATATTCCACATTAAAAGCCAGGCCATGTGACTTCCCACTCTGGGCCTCGTCTGTCATTTCCAAGGTGATGGGGGTCCTGCCTCTGCAGTTCTCCTGGTAGGAGGGCGGTTCCTTGGCTGCTGATTTGTGGAAGTGTCGGGATTGCCCCAGGACTGAAATGTAGCCCCTGAGGTATTGGTCAAATGCACACATAAAGGTCGTGGGGTGGGGGGAGGCTCTGGTCTCTATTTTTAGTATTTCTTGGAATTACCCAGTTGGCTCCTCTGTGGCCTCCCCTCATTTTTCTTCTCTGCTGGCTTCCCTCTGTCTGGTTGTTGAAGTCAAGTGAGATTTGTCTGCCATGGCCCCTAGGCCTCATCATGCCTCTCCTTTCTTTTGAAGACTTTAGCACTTTGTTGGTGATGCAGTTTTCAAACTCCCTGGTGAGATACCCGAGGCCTTGTACAACCCAGCCCCGGGGCACCTTTCCGGCCCTCTCCGCCGGGTCTTCGTGCTGCCCATCCTTGCACCACACAGTCCGCTTGCTGTTTTCCAAAAGGATCCTGCGCCTTCTCGCCCCCATGTCTTTCCTCCAGGGATTCCCAGCCCCTGCAGCTCCGTTCTCCTCGTCATTCCTGTGGCCCTTACCCCCACTTCCCAATGATGGAGCGCAATGGCATCTTCTCCTCCTTCCCCACCACTTGAGCCCCCTTCCCTCCTCTCTAGCAGTTCTCACACTCTGCCATTTGGAAGCCGGTCCTGCTTTTCATTAAACCCTGAGACCCCTTGGTATGGGCATGGGCTGTTTCCTCTGTGCATCACGAGCGTGTGCAAAATGGTGTTCAGGGAGTGTGGTGAGTGTTGGGTCGGTCTGGGCCGCACCGTGGCAAGCTGTCTCCACTGCGTGCTCACACCTGCCTGGACATCAGACAGCGAACGCCCGAGGGATTGCCTGTGCTGTGTTCTCCACGGATGCCTTACCTCTGCATGTATTTAGCCTCTCGTTGAGCACCTGCCCCCGTGCACTAGATTCACGTAGCGATGCCAGACGCAACCGAGTTGCATTACCCCGGCCCTTTCCGTGTGCCGAGAAGTCAGCCGTACTCCTTTTGTTGTCTTGGGCCGTGCTGTACTGCCATCTAGCATTACATGTGGCTCATAGGTTGACATGCTCAGGTTTTATGTTTAAAACTATTAAGTTTGTACTTCCACATAGAGTTCTCCGAGATCCATACACAGGACCTCTAGCAGCTTCCTCCACGTGACCACCAGGATGCCTAATCACCTGAGGTTGAACGTGCCCAAAGCTGACCTCCGGATTCACCTCCCCACTCCATTTTCCTCCCTGCAAGCACCGCTGCCCTTGTCCCTTGTCCCTTGTCCGGCTGTGCCAGCCAGAACCCTGGGAGTCATGCTTAACATTTCCTTCTACTACTTACTCCATATCCAATCTATCACAAAATAATGGAGATTTTACCTTAAATACCTAACAGATCCAACCACTTCTCTCCCACTTTGCCGCCCCCACCCAGCTCTCTGTTACCCCTCTTGCCTAGACTGCAGCAACTGGGCGGGTCAAGGCCATGGGCTAGTGAACGTGAAAAGGCCGATACTCCATCTCAAACAGTGCTTCAGAAAGCAGGAGTTAGCAGCCAAGGTTCAGAAAGGCTCAGGCCTCCAGATGGTGCTGCCTCTTGTTTTCTGGAAGGAAGTTCTAACATGGTTCCTCTATGGTACAAGTTGTTCAAAGGCAGACGTCTGATTTTCCAGTCAAGTTCTTCTGAACCCAAGAAAGCAGGCAACTCACAATCTGTCTGTAGGCCCGAGGTGCACAAGGAGACGCGACATTTATGAGAAGGGCCCTGGAGTCCGGGTAATGACCCGACGTTGGCAGCCTGCAGCCTGCTCTGCAGACTCTGGCAAAGGCATTGCTTCCAAGTAGTTTCATTTCCTCTGAGTGAAATGAAAACTGGTGTGTGTGCATAAAATGTGTATACTTTGTAGCAAACACAATGCATAATCTGGTTTTTTTTTCACATGAAACTATTCATCTCTGTGTTAGAAATCTCTGAAATTCTATAAAACTCCTGGTAGAAGGCACACTTAACATCAAAGGCACTCACTTCTCACTTTTTATTTTTACTTCTAAACAATGTAGACTTTATCTGAGGACCGTTCATGCAGTAGTGCATTGGACAAGTATTTAGATGTCATCTGCACACGTGTGTGCACGTGGGGAACAATCACAACAGAGTGCATCTGGTGTGCACTATCAAAAGTGCAGAAAATGCCCAGGAGAGATGAGCGTGTGTGACCTGGGGTCACGTAGCCTGGGCTTGTCTTCCAGATTTGGCAGCCATTACATGTGGGGCTTTACATGAACCATGTAACTTCTCTGGACTTCAGTTTTCTGAAAAATGGGGGTCACAGCACCTCGCTTCAGGCTTGTTGGAAAGAAAGTGCTTGTCTACTATAGCATGTGAACGACCCTCACTTCCCCAGCGACGGCCCTCGTTGTTGCTGTCTCCACGGACCACCCAGGTCTGCCTCTGAAGCCTGAGCTGGCGGCCGGGGCAGTGCATGCACTTCATGTTGTCATCATGTCGTAACAAAGCGTAACTTGTCTTCAGGGGGCCGAGGTCGAATGTTCCTTAGCCGTCTTTGCTAGACTGAGGGGTCTGGCTCTCCGTAGACCCACCTGTGTTTCTCTTCCCCTTGTTCAAGGCTCAGAAGTCTGGCTCAGGAGGTGACACACAGGCTGCCGAAGACCTGTTGCTGCTCAGCAAACCTCTGACTGACCTCATTAGCCTGCTCATTCCGCTGGTAAGAGCGCACCTGTTTGTATCTCTCAGGATATTGCCGAGGCTGAAGTCACTTTCGTTGCATTTCGTAATGTCTTGAGTCTTCATGCTCCGTTCATTCCTTTCCAAACTAGAGGCAGAAGAAATTTCAGAAGACTGTTTGGCTTGGCATTGCTTATTCTACTTTATTTTAAAACCAGGTGGCTTCGATGTTTAAGTAAGGCAGAATCTCAGATCCTCCCTAATGAATATGAGGTTAAAAAGAAATGAAGTTCAGGAAGGAAAAATTTATTATGGGGATCAGTTCTCTTTCAAAACAGTTCTTTAGAGTTTTGCTTGGCATGTAGGACTCTCCAAAAATGAAGTACAGACACATCCCCTCAATCTCCACAGAAATAGAATGAAATAAGTGAAATTAGAAAAAAAGCAGGTAAGAAAGATGACACAAGACCACTGAATATAGGAAAAGAACCCAACAGAAACTTGGAGTTTGGATTGACTTAAAGGGGACCCACCATTTAGACACATGACCTGCACCTTGGACAGAGCAGTCAGAGGGTCAGTTGGTAACATTCCACAAAACCCCCAGAAAACCTCTCCAGATTTGGGGACCCAAGGGCTAGGGTGCAGGTAACCCAAGACATCGGATCACTTGTGGCCTTTACCATTCACAGAGGCAGACAGCACTTTAGTTCTTTCAGGGCTGCTGGGATTCCCTTTTTCTGCCCTTGGACTTGAAGGAAGGCAAATGCAGTTTGAAGGGATAATTCAGTAGACTTCACTGTAGTTGTCAAATAAAGGTTTGGTTCAACTGAGAAAGAAAAAAGGGGGACACTCAGTCGGTACTGGGTTATGTTAAATAATAACATATACGTAATAGAGCAGTCACCAAAATGTGGCAGTGGTGTCACAATGAAGAGAGGGAACAACCCCGAACCCAGGGGCTTGGGTGCGTCCCTGACAGAGTGGAAGGGTCTTTGGGGTAGAACTTGGCATGAAGTTACAGGGAAAATTGCAATGCGAACCAGCTCAGAGACTGAGGGCTGAGCCCCGACAGCCAGCTCTCCCAGAGGGGCAGGAAGCAGGCAGGGGGGGTTCTGGTGACCGGAGAAGAAGGACCAGCACCCACCACACGCTCTTACACAAAAGACCCGAAACAGCCCCCATTCAGTCACAGTGTGTGTGTGTGTGTGTGTGTGTGTGTGTGTGTGTATGCATGCATAGAGGGACAATATATTATATATATGATAATTATATTTATAGCAAATAAGGTTTTAAAAGTGGCTTAAGAAGGACAGATAACGATCCATTACAGATAAATTTCTGGGACACTATTTCACATATTTGTCTTATGCACAAAGTGTTGGTGTTTGTCACATTCTGAGATTTCTTTGATTCCAAGTGAATTGATTCCAATTGATTTATTGTTAAACTCATCTTTGGTCTTGATTTTATTGCCTTATGTCATATTTTCTTTCTAAATGTCTTCCTGTACTAAATATAAGGTTTAATGCCCACACTCCAACAAAAAACAAAACCCTTTAACAGACAAAGAGAGGGATTCGACAACGATCGGGAATAGAATCCACAGGAACCTTTTTGTTCCAGGTGTCAGCGTAGAACGACACAGACAGAAAGGCAAAATGCGCGTAGGGAGAGACCGACCACAAGGACACAGCAGTGTCAGAGACTGACACACCTTTCTCGCTGCTCGATGGGCCGGGCGGATTAGAACAGCAGTGTGGAGCAGGCGCCCAAGCCTAGGGCCTGCGGCTTCACTCCGGCCCACTGCCCATGTTTGTAAATAATGCTTTATTGAGTACATATTTGCTCACACATTGCCTGCGGCAGCTGGTGCATCTCAGTGGTAGAGGTCAGGAGTTACCACAGAAACCTTGTAGCCCCCAAGCCGTTTACTGTCTGGTTCTTGGTAGGAAAGGTTTGTGGACTGCCAGATGGTAGGTATGAAAACTTTGGTAAGACCTGATAGAAATATACCCACCTCTGTACCCTGAAAATAGAGGCTGCACCTTCTTTTTAGTTTTCTGGAAACATTTTTAAAAAGTTAACCAGGCTATGCTATGTTATGTTAAAAAGAATATCAGTAAATTCCAATGCGTAGGAATTCTTCCACCATAATACAGTTTTAAGTGGAAGGAAAATCACAACCGCAGGTGCGCTGTCAGCAGATGCCGGCCCTGCGCACGATCAGAGTCAGACGTAGCTGTCAGTCTGCGTCCCATCAGAAGACAGGCACCACACGGTGTCTTTAAAGGAGAATTTCAATATAGGGAATTAGTAAGCTCTGATAGGAAGGTAGCTATGAGATTTTAAAAGAACTCTAAAGGATGCTGTAAAGCTGAGGGAGAGAACCCTCAAACTGGAGAGGGTACAAACTTGAGGAAGGACAAACTTGAGAGGGGAACCCCTCCCCCAAGGCTGCAGGCCAGCCTCCTTGGCGAAGTCCTGACCACAGCCCACGGGCCCGTGGACAGGTTTGCTGGACTGCTGAGGCCAGAGCTGGCCCGCCGTCCCTGGGAAAGCAGGAACCAACCCTTGAGGGCACAGGGGGTCCTAGCCAGCAGGCAGGAACACAGAGGGAGGCAGGGTGCCAGTGCTGGTGGGATGTCTAGGGGGCCCAGCGTTTATGCTGAGAGAACTGTAAAGGACCCCTGGGAGCCGGGGAGCTGGTGCACGTGGGAAGCCTGGAGTGCACTGCATCTGTCAGGCAGGGCGATGAGACTGATCACAGGCCAGCCCAGGGCGAGCGTTGCTGAGGGGCCATGCGTTCTGGGCCCCTAGTTGGGTCAGATTCCCACCACATGCCATCGCACCCACATGTCAGGAGGACCCCTTCTTCCTGCAGTGTGTTGTCTGAGGGGATTCCCCAGCTGTGTGGGGCTCTGTGCTCATGTTATCAGTGACTTGATCACACTTAGGTTCCAGAATATTGCCCGAAGTCTGCCTAACACGTGTGAGCTGGCTTGTGTGCCTACCTGCACATCTATCCCTAGAGCCATTAGGGTCAAACGTGGCCTGCACCAAGAACTTGGCGGCACATCTTCTCTGGAAAAGTTAACACGTCAATAGCTGTGTATCAAGTGAAAAAAGTCATAATGTGGCATTCGAGGACCTAAGCCAGAGCACACGCAGACCGAAGGTGAATTTGACGGTGGAGGTTCAAAAAGGAGCAGGTCACCGAGCGAGGCGCGGGAACTCATTCCCGTAGGAAAAACAAACCGACTTTCCGTTTTCATCTGACGTGGATCATTTTGGACGCATTTCGCCTGAAGGCAGGTGAATGAACTTGTTAGCTTTTCAGGTTCTCCCAGAAATGAAAGTAAACACGCTTGTCCTTCGGAGAGGATGCCTGTCGCCCCGTGATCCATGACCTGTGTTTATGCTGGACACCACGGAAGAGTCATCGTGCAATGTCAGCGGGGACCGTGGCTCTGACTGTTCTGAGCTGAACCACCTTGACAGTCGGGCGGTTCCAGGCCCTCCTCCCAGAAAAAGGCTCAGACTCACTTATATGCACAATTCTGCACACAATTTCCAATTTCAGGGGGGTCTTTGAGCCCTGAGTTGGGAACCACAGTGTAAGATGTGATGGATGAAGGGTATAATGAGTCGACTGTGTCTCCTGAAGAACAGGTAAAGCAAGGTAATTGTTTGACCGAAGTATTTTATTCCTTCACAGGAGAAAACGGGAAGGCAGGCTTCAGACCCCAGATAAGTTTTGTAGTGGATAGTTCCTCTTAAGAAATTATGCTACAGCCTCCTGCTCCCTTAGTTAAAATAGGTATTTTTAAATTTGTGAGGTATTTTTAAAATTTTTCCTTATTCTATGTAAGTGGTGCCAATATTTAGCCTGGTTTGTACATTTCATAGTAAGCACGCTTTTCATGACCTTTGAAAAGATGTCCCTGTGTGGTGGGTTAGGACCACAGTCCTCACCCAGCGTCAGAATGGGAACTCCTTCCTGGGCTAGGTGCCCGGGGGACTGCGCTGTGTCCAGAACAGTTAGTGAGCCTGCCATTGAGAACATCTCAGCCTATGCCAACCTGCTACTTTATCAGTTCCCGTTTCTGAGATCACTGCGCCAACTTACAAATAAACTGCGGGCCACACAGAGTAGGAAAAAACATTTTTTTTCTTCCCGTGTTTTAATTTCCCCCTCTCGAGAAGTACCCGAACAGATTTTTCTCTTTATGCAGTAGTGGACTTGGACTTACTCATCTGTTTTTTCCTTTGTCTGCTGCCTTCACAGTCAGTGGCGTGAAACATAGGTGATGCTTTATGGTGGTTGGGGTTTATGGCGATGGAGCCCAGGAGTACCAAGTGGTCCATTTGCACGTCACACCCAAGACAGTGGGTGCCTTCATAGTTCTGTACTGAGCAGCTGCTCGAAAGAGTCATGCCCCATTTGCCAGGGATAGCGCTTTTCTGATTAGCTACTGCCCCAGTGTGTAGTGGGTGTGCCATAGACACCCCAGGTTGAATAGGGTTCAAACACACTCATCATCACCTTCTTAAAACTGTTCTTCCTCTCGTGCTGTCAGTTGAGACAGTGTCTGTAAGGAAGTGATGTATAGAAAGAGGTTGTATAAATATTTAGAAATAGATATTCCAAGAGAAAAGTGGTCAAAAGACTTGTGGAGACCACTCACGGCAGCAAAAATACAAGTGACCAGTGTGAATTTCACCAAACACACTTAAGATCAGTAGTAATTTAGAAAATTTTCCCCATTACTGTGTACGGATGTGAAAGTTGGACAGTTAAGAAGGGCTGATGGGGGAAAAACAGATTGGATTGAAACGTGGTGCTGGAGGGGAGCTCGCCGGATACCGGGACAGCCAGAAAGACGAACGAGTGGGTCCTGGAGCAGATTCAGCCAGAAACACCACTGGAGGCAAAAACGACAGAACCGAAGCCGTCCTACTTCGGGCACGTCACGAGAAGCAGGGTTCTTCGGAAAAGACGCTAATGCTGGGGGGCAGGGGGGAGGCAGCAGGAAAAGAGGAAGACCAAATGTGAGGTGGACTGGCTTCCTGAGAGAAGCCATAGGCCTGAGTCTGCAGGGGCTGAGCCGGGGGTTGGGGGCAGGACACTGTGGACGTCACTCACTCGTAGGGTTACCAGGAGTCAGAGCTGACTGCACAGCATGTATCACACAGACAGTAATAAAGAGAAATTCTTTTTTTAAAATGCAGTATAGTCTTCAAAGTTGTAAGCTGCTTTGGGGGATATAAATTGGTAAGTAAAAATTTTAGTGTGTGTGTATCAAGCCTTACAAAAGCCTTGAGTATCGTCATCCCTCTAGAAATTTATGCAGAAGAAACAGAGAAATTCTGAATGACCTGTGTAAACGCCCTCACACTACGTTGTTTTTTAATATCAAACACGTATATATCGTTCAGTTGGAAGTTGATGAAATTCCATGCTTAGCGTAGAATTCTGTGATGCTATTATATTTCCCAAGCATATTTAACATTGTGGGAAATTATAATATACGGTTAAATAAAATACCAGAATATGTATTTATTGTAGTATGATGTTAACTTAAAATGTCTTATTGATAACAGCCTCTTTAACATGTGTGAGGCAGTTTCTCATTATGGTTTTGATTGGCCTTTCTGTTCCCACGAGTGATGCTGAGCATCTTCCCATGTATTTCTTGGCCATCTGTCTGTATTCTCTGGAAAAGTGTCGTCCTAGGTCTTCTGCCCATTTTTTAAGTGGATTGGTTTTGTTGTTGAAGAGTGGTTGTTTGAATCTAATGTGTTAACTTTGGGAACCAGATTGTCCCCCTTCTCCAGTGTTTGCTTTTTTTTCTTTTTTGTTTATTGATTTCTGACTCTTGTACTCTGTCTCCCTGCTGAGGATCCATCCGCCTGTGGTATAAACACAAGGTGTTCTCAGGTCTTCCCTGAGCCTTCGTCTTTCCTTGAGCTTGTGTGATTACTTGGTAAGTCTCCCTGTACATACCGCTGCTTTTTATTAATATCCTAGTCTCTAATGCCTGGCTCTCATAAAGGGAAAAACAGGAAAATGAGGTGGGAGGGGGATGCTATTCCTTTAAATCCAGAAGTCATTTCATTTGGAAGGGGTGGGGCTTGCAACGGTAGTGGCTGCCTGCTCTTTTCTGCACCTCTGTGATCAGAATCAGCAATCAGTGATCAGAGGATGGATTCCTGATGTTTGGATGACAGGATCCTTTTTGCCCAACCTGGCTCCGGCAAGCTTTTTGAAAGCCACTCCAGGACCGTGTGCGTGGCTGCCTACCAGGGGCTTTGGGGTGGGGAGTGGGCGGCTACTGCTGTGCTGAGAGCTGCGAGAGACCGGAAGTAACCGCGCGTTACCCTCCAAGCCTTCCGCGGCTGGTCGGAGCCTTCGGGAGACTCCGAGTTCCAAACAGTGACATCAGACAGAGTCTTCCCGCGTCGTCGCCGTCTAGGCGGGGAGACAGCATCCCGGTCTTTCCTGCTCTGCCGTCTTACAGTCCGCACGGGTGTCCGACCTTTTGGCGTCTCGGGGCCATACATTAAATACATTGCAACACGTAATCACACACACAAAAACCTCATAATGTTTTACGTAAATTTACGATCTTGTGTTGGGCCGTGCTCATAACCATCCTGAGCCGCATGCGGCCCTTGGGGTGCAGGTTGGACACCCCTGCCTAGGGCTTTTTGAATATTAGTTGAAGACTGGATGACAGTGTGCTAAGCAGAGATGGCGTGGCGACAGGGCAGAGGAGTACTGGAGGGCTGTGCACCACGGAGAAGAGTCACACTCCTTGGCGTAAGAGGTCGTGGGAGGGCTGGGGCTCTGACGGCAGTGGGACTGGAACTCGATGTGCCTGGGTGGTGACAGGAGATGCATTTGGAAAAACTGTCAGGGATAGACTGTGACGACAGTATGTAGGCTTTTTGGCTAAGTATAAATCTTATTGTAATCAAATCTAACCAAGGTGGCTTTAAATCTGGCATCATCAGTGGATGCTAAAATTAGTGGGTAAAAGTGTAATGAGACACAGAAACAAAACCTAAAATTACAATCCCTCTTCACTTTGCAAGAGACAAATTGTGAGTTTTATAGTGCAGAAAACTGACCGATGGCACCCTAGCCAGGTGATCCACATTAATATCACCAGTGGTAAGATGTATTTACACCCTGTAACTATTGGTATGATGCGCTGAGAAGGGTAAAACGTGACTTCCGTGGTATTCCTGGCACAAGTGCTTAACCTAACTTTAATTGCAAGGAAACGTCACCAAAATCAGGCATTCTACCTCCTAACTGGCCAGGTCTATTTGTGTGTCTGGTTCACTGAAATCAAAGGGAGACTAGGGGGACTGTCCCAAACCGGAGGTGACTATGGAGTAGGGGGACAACTAAATCCTACGTGGGTTCTTGTTTGGATCCTGGGCCAGAAAGGACACATGTGGGAAAACTTTACAAATCCAAGTGAGGACAGCGGATGAATTAGTAAGAATGCCTCCATGTTGATTTCTCGTCCTCAGTGACCACACTGCGGCTCTGGAAGACGTTACTGTTTAGGGCAGTGGGGTGGACACAGTTTTACTGTGTGTTGCAACTCTCTTAATTCCAAAGCTATTTCAAAATGACAAGATGAAAATTGAAGAGTTAATAATAGGAAGAAGTCTGGGTCCCAGGTTCCACCCGCCCCTTTTAGTACGAAAGTCTCAGTCTTCCCCCCGGATTGATTCCCAGCACCCCCCAGCCCCAGCCTCACTGCCCAGTGTTCTTGAAGGTTATCTTGTTCCCCACGGCTGTGGCACTTGGAGTTCCTGTCCCCAGCAGCCAGGCAGGCCGTCACAATGCTCAATAAATATTTGTGACGTGCATGAATAAGGTACACTAAGTGCCCAAATCTAGTATGTGATAAATCTAGTCTATACAAAACTAAATGACAGTATGAGCTGATTTATGTCATCTTCCACATGTGTTGATATAAAGTGTACCAAAGACGTGACAGTGGAGTGATTTATACCCAGGGCTTAACCGGGTATTTCTCAACATTTTTTTAATTTTAAAAATAAATGGCTTCCTGGGCTGGCTTTTCCCACTTTTTTTTGTTACTGTTACAATAAACATGAATTTCAGAATACGCAATAGTTATTTTTATCTTGAAAAAAGCAGACAAATGAACAGTGATGCTTCACTCCCCCCAAGTTGAGGACTTTTGTCACTCAAATGCCAGCCTCAGAGGTATCTGTCACCCTGCGTTAGCAGGGACCAAGGGGTCTCCTTGCTCTGCCCAGAGTGTAGTGTGCAAGGCACGGAAGTGAAGCTCACTGCTGGCTCTTGTCCTTCTGAAGATACCTGACGTTCTCACCATCAGATGGAGAGAAGTATGTGGAACATAATTTTAGCCTCATGCACCTTATTTTTTGTGAACACTGAATTTTTTTTCCCTCTAAATTTGAGATTTGAAATCCCAGAGTGACATCAGATAGGTAAAGCTCCTCGGATGACTCAGAAGCACATAGCACCCGCTCTCCAACCTCCCCCCCACCCCACCCCGCCACCCCAACCAGCGACTGGCACTGTGGGAAAACTCCATTAACATGCGCCAGCTCTGCCACTCCAGATTTCTCCCAGAAGCTGCTGTCAACAGAATTGAGTTGTTAATTCCGCCAGTAAAGGTCAACATACTGTTCTGTTGAGTGGGAACTAAGAACAATTTGATTGGACTTCCTGCGGCAATAAATTGGCTGTGTCATGCCGTCATAAACCACTTTTTGGCCCTCCAAAATAAGCCGGTAGATATGACTCAACAGAATATAAAGGCTGATGTTGAACTTTAAAATGTGGCTCTTCTACTTTCAGACTCAGTAAGCTCCAGGTCTTGGTACCTGTACTAAAGTCCATGAAATGGTAAGAAGAGCAGTTTCTTTAGAAAAAAGCAGATGTGGGGTTTTGGGGTCTAGATTAGTTGTGATGATTGCCAGGCGTAATTAATTCTCAATGCCATTCCTGAAGGGGACACACCACCCACAGCAGCCCCTGAGCCTGACCTCTAATTATGGTCACAGAGCATGGCTGCCTGGTTCCCCTTCCCAGGCAAGCCATTTGGGGCAGGTGGCCCCTAATATGTCCTTATCCAGTGGCCCCGTGCAGCTGACTGGCACAGCACATAAAGGCCCCTTTTCATCCTCTTTGTTTGAAAGATTTGCCGGGCTTTAGAAATGACTTCTTCCTGCCTACGAGTCAGTGGTTGGACTGGACGGATTGTGCTGGCCCCTGCAAGCGCTGTCGTTTTAAAATACGCTCAAGAGCCCCGACCAGGCCAGTGTGGCTCAGCTGGTTGGGCATCGTCCTGCAAAGCGAAGGGTTGCCGGTTCGGTTCCCAGGCAGGGCACATGCCCAGGTTGCCAGTTTGGTCTCTCTCTCTTTCTCCTCCACCCCTCTAAAAATAAATGAATAAAAAATGTTAAAAATTTACTCAAGATATCATGAAATCTCTGTTTGAAATGATACAGTGTTTTTAAAATGTGTCAACCAAAAATATTCTTAAGGAATATTGGTTGCGTGCAGTTCTGTTTCCTTGCTTTTAAATTAGCTCTCACCCGGGCCAAAAAGTAATTGTATTTAGTGCAAAGTGACAGTTCGTTCTCACATAGAATTTTATTGAGCAATTTTTGACTTGTTTGGGGCCACGCCTACGTGACCTGGTGGAACAAATCAGCAAACAGCAGCCTTGACTGACCTGACCTCACCAGCACACTTCTTAGACAGACATGGGTGCGTCGTTAACTTGGATTGGAAGTGTGTGCGTGTGTTCTCGGAGTTATCTTTTATTTTCGCTCTGACTGAGTCCCTCGGGTCATTAGTAGTTAGGTTTCCATAATCCCTGTCTGTCTGTGGGACTGAGCCGTCCTCAGGAACGACAGTGACACTGCTGAGGACTTGGCACGTGGATTGCTGTACCACCAGGGACCTGCCCGTAGGGCCGGTTGCTCTCAGATGCAGCAGAGAGAAACCATTCATCTCACAGAGAAGGACATTTCAGTGTAAGCTGTTCGGTTACACTATTCCCATCTTTCTTTTTGTCAGTGTGAACTGAGGGGTAAAGTTTTAAACACACAAGGTTTTTTTTTTATAATTAGGGCTTAGCTCATAATTAAAGATACACTTGAAGCAAAAACAGAAAGCTCACATTTCATGTAAATGACACCTCAGAGCTGTTTGGAATGTGGAGACCAAGATAATTACGAAATCTGTCATGCAGAAACACTGCAAATACAGAAAATTCAGTGTTTCACCCAGTGATCATTTTCTCTTAATTTATCACTGGAGAAAAATAAATTGAATGTTTAAGAGCTGAAATCCATTTTCCTGCAGATTATTGTTTAAAAATCAATTCAAATGAAAATGCTGGGACCATTAACCCTGGGCAATATTAAATGCTCACAGTAAAACAATAATAAAGTAATATGTTTTCGTGCTTGGAGTTCACCGATGTAACATCGAAAGGTCAAGACGGAGAGAAATTAGTTGGCCATCCTGATATATGGGCAGAATGGCTCCCTTTTGAGTTTTTAATGTTTCTGCGTGATTTATAATACTTTACGTTTTTCTCTAAATATTTTGGATGTTGGACAAAGACATTCTATGTGCTAGTGTCTTTTTTTAAAATCATAAACACTATATATACACATTGAAAGTAATTCACATTCTTCAGAAGGGTTAAAAAAATAAAAAGTAAACACCTTCCTCCATGTCTAGGATCACGGAAAAGAAAGTATGCTTTTATAATTTATATACATGTATCCACATATATGTATATATGAATATGTATTGCCTCTTTTTAATACAATATGAGCATAATATATATACAAATCTCTAACTTGGTTTCTCTCCCTTTCTCAATGTATTTGAGCAAAATGCTCATATCAGCACATATCAATATAACTATTTTTGATGAGTGTGCTGTATGAATATACCATAACCAAGTTAGTTAGCTCCCCATTAGTGGACATTTAATGTGGGGGTAGTTTTTCTGACAAGAAGAGCTACACTGAAAATCTTTGTTAGCTATAACTGTGATTGTTTATGCTTACACAGTCATAGAAAAAATTTCCTAGCCACGGCATTGTTAGGTGCGACGCTCAATTTTGTGTCAGCTGGGCTGGGCGAAGGGGTGCCCAGGCGGCTGGTGAAACACCATTCCTGCTGCACCTGTGAGGGTGTTTCTGGAAAAGATTAGCCTTTTAATCAGGCTAAGTCTAGAAAATCTGTCCTGGCCGGTGTGGGCGGGCACTGTGCAATCCACCGAGGGCCCACACCGCACGAAAAGGCTGAGGAAGGGCGATTTCACCCTGTGCTTGTGCTTCTGCTCCTGCCTGCGGGAGCCTCTGGTTCTCGGGCATCTGGGCTCAGACCAGGGGCTCCCCTGGATCTGGGTCTGGGCTGCAGCTATACCGCCAGCTTTCCAGGGCCTCAATACCTCTATACCCTAGTCACCCCCCCCACCCCACTAGCTCTCCATCTATGAGTCCGTCCCCATTTTCCTTGTCAGTTCAGTTTGTTCTTTAGATTCCACATATGAGTGAAATTGTACAGTATGTCTTTCTCTGACCGGCTTATTTCACATAGCATAATGTTCATCAGGTCCATCCAGGCTGTCGCAAAGGGTAACATTGTCTTCCTTTTGATGCCCGAGTAGTTTTCTAGGCCGGATTTTTAAACTGTGGAGAAGCTATTGATGGCGGCCATAGTCCTTCCCCTCTTCCCCAGCCGCTGTCATGGTCGTAGTGAGTTTCACACTTGACTTGAGTCACTGGGGATGATAGCCTGACATCACGGCCTCCGGGTCAACAGCAACAAAGAGGGAAACTAGGACATTTCAGAAAAGTGAAAACAGAATAGAGTGTTATCTAATCATTGGCTTGACACTCATGTGAGGCTGTGTGGTGAGACATGGTGGTGCTCCCACGATTCAGTGGGGTCCCTCTGAACACCTGTTGGTCTCATGGTGGTGGATGGAGGTGGCTCTTCTTGGTTACCAGGTGAATGAATGCCCATGGGCAAGTTAGTAAGTCTCCATTTCTACATCCAAAAAAGGAAAATACCGAACACCTCACAGGGCTGTTGGGAGAACTAAGGGAGCAATGAATGAAAAACTCTTAGCATAGCACTCGGCACATCCTAAATCTGCACCCCTGCCCAACATTCGCTTCTATCTCTTTGTTGTCACTGCCGATGATGATGTTCTCAATAGTGCAACAGCCCACGGCGAAAACCCATCATTGGCTATCGTCTCGAAATACAGTTCCCCACTGTCTTTAGAAGCGGGGTATATTTAAGATGAACACTAGACTTCCCGAGTTCACTTTGTTTTATTTTTGCCCCCTCCCAAAAAGCCCTTTATTTTCATGTAAGAGGAGAAAGCATGCCTGCAGAAAGTATCTCTTCGAAGCAGGAAAATAACGTGGATATTTAATAGTGTGGATATTTACCCATAACTGGGATACAGTGAGGTTAGCGGTCTTGGTAATGATGTTTGGCTTTTTTGTTTCATTTAATGCTGGCAAAATTACCCTGTCTACGGCTCCCCGAGGCCCTTCCCAGACAGTGTGTTCTATAATCATATTACTGATCTAATAAACATCGATCTCATTGTAATAAACTTGCTTTGTGAGCAGCCTCGTTAACGTGCTGAGATAACGCACCCAGGGGCATTTCTGACAGTTGCCTCGCGGCTCTGAGACCGGTTGCCCCTGCGGCTCTGTTGGGGGGAAAGGGTTGAGTCTCTTGCCGCAGCACCTGCAGGTCAGCAGGTGACAAGGCCGGGCTCCTGGTTGAGGGGGCTTGGACAACGAGGTCCCACAGAGTAGAACTTTAGACAAACAGTCTCATTTTAGTTTTAATTTTGCATCAGTATCTCCGAATAAATGGGTCGTTAGTTTATAAAGCTCAGACAACCTGTTGGAATTTATGTTACATGTCTAGATTAAAAAGCCATACTGATGTTTAACCAATTTTAGACCATTTTCTTCTTTCAGTTATAAAAATGGCCTGGTATGATAAGTTTTTACTGTTATAAAGTGGTTTTAGAATTTTAACAGCCTTGCAATTTTATTTTAAATAACCATTCTTTGAATGGGAATAACCATTTTTTAGGAATAAATGTATCATCTCTTATTCCTTTTCCTTTGGGGTACAATTCTCTACCTCATATCTATATTATTTAGATGTGAGCTCTTCAGAAAGGGATCATTTTAGCATGGAGAGGACTTCATGTGTTTTTTCAATATTCCGGATGCCGTGAAAAGTAATTTTAAGAATCCCAAACTATGTAACTCTGTAATATACTCTTGAATCTCATAACCAAAGAGTAACATTTCCAAGTGTCTTTGCCCATTACTTGTCGTGACAGGTCACAACAGCCTGCCACCGGGGCTAACAGAGGCGGCCGCAGCCCCTCACTTTAGTCCAGCCATCGCTGTTGGTCATGGCAGGTCTTGCGTTTGACCCACATCACTTCCCAGGGTGGGGGGGCACTCCAGAGGGGGCCCAGGAAATTCCCCCTCTTAAACATTTTAGGGGAAGGACAGCAGATTTATTGTACTTGAATTACAAAAATATGCTGTAAGCATGGTGTAAGAATTCAAACAATTTGAAAGTGATCATAGTAGAACTAAAGCCTCCCCTCCCCTTGCCGTGGCCCTCCCCTCCGGGAAACCCCTGTTACGTTTGACGTGTCCTTGCGTTCTGTTCACTTCAGCTGTAATCACATGCACGTACATTGCTGGCTTTCTTTGTGGTGTCCTTGCTTTCATGGCTGAAAATAGGACCATGGTGTATGTGTTTTGTAACTTCTTATTTCAATATTATGGACATCTTTACAAGTCAATACTTACACACCAATCTTATTCTTTTTAGTAGCTGCATGGTGTTGTATAGTATCAATGTACTATTATTTATTCAATTCAGAGATCTCCTCATGGATGGCCAGTCAGGTTGTTCCCATTTATTTGCTATGATAAGCATGGTGCACTAGACACCTTTGATTTTTACCTACTTCTGCATTTCCTTCGGTTAGATAAATACGCACAGAGAGACGGCCAGATTGCAAGGTGCTTCTAAGTTTTAGTAAATATTGATCATCATATAGCTTCCCAAAGGATTTTATCTGTTTATATTCAAATTAAAGGCATATAAATGTACTTGTTTTTCTACATCTTCACCAGCACTGCATCTTCTGATTTAAAATTTTTTTTTTGCCATTTGATAGGTAAAGATGCTATCTCACTGTTTTAGTTTTGATTCTGTGGCTATAGCATCAGGAAAGAGAAAAAGAAATGCAGCCACTCAAACGTGAAATATGTATAACGTTTAGGCATTAACCTTGGAAATGCAGAGAAGGAGATGCTTTTATGGAAAATCACACATTATCAAAATTGGTATCAAAATAGATAAAAATATCAAATTTCAGAAGTTAAAGTTTTATCGCCAATGATGCCTCTCAGTTTCTTTATTCAAATAAGAATACACCGTTCGAATTTGCTTTCACTACAAGCAGGAGGAAAAGGGGGCTATGCTGGTCCAACAAAGAGATCTTATAAGAATGTGCACGGTGTAGACATCCAAAGACGTCGTCGGTCTGAGTGCCGTCACCAAGGCAAACATTGTTAGGTGAGATAACCAATCAGAATTATTTATGTTTGGAAAGTTAAAC
>VMDR010001907.1:0-106837 GCA_007922815.1 Macrotus californicus | reverse complement strand
CCAATTTAACAAACAAAGGGTATGCACAGATTCCACTCATTTCAAAGTGCTTTCTGCTTTCAAACAGGTATTTTGATCATTCCATCGCATTGTACAGTTTGTCTACAGATCCTTGACACAACATGAAATCTTAAATATGAAGCTATGTACACACAGTTCTAGAAGTTTTCCTTTTCTTGACTTTTTTAGAATTCTAGAGAGTTGAAGTGTACCAGTTCAAACTTACTTAATGGTTTCCTTTTCTTGAAATGAAATTGCCCTTCAATCATCAAGGTCATTCACAAAATCTCGAGTTATATATAATATCTAAAGTCTGTGAAAAAAATATTAATGTCATATTTTATTGACCAAAATAGCTACAATCACAGCAGCCACAATGAGGACTGACCGTATTAAAAAGCACTACCGCTCTCGTCCAGAAGAAAGTCATGGGCTTAACACCGCGTACATGCAACACCTAAAAGCTGCAAAGGTCACCACGGAAATTTTAAGGTGACTGACACTTGGCAGGCTAAAGACTCAGATCCAGAACTAAACATTTTTCTTGGCCCCAGACTCACCATTCAGCAGGACTGTTTCTGACCTCACCCTCTGGTCTCTGCTTAACCGACTGAGTCATGCAGTATTTCCCATCATTAAGCACGCAGGATTTCCATATCCAACCAGACAAAGAGAGCTAAGCAGGGGCACTGGCATCAATAGTTCATTCATGCACTTCTGTCCTTGTGAGTCACATTTAAGAGTAGTGAAGATCGCTATTAGATCCTTGAAGAGGATGATTTACACTTCTGGAGCGTCACAAGCTCCCTGTTGACAGCAAAAACCACGGAAGTGACCTGGCACCCAGCCTTGGTTTCCATATGCCTCCTCCACTTGCAGGGGCCAGGCCCTTCGCAGAACCGCTGCCTGCTGGGCGGGGACACACTGAGCCTGGCCCCCACGTAGCCGGGGGAACAGCAGTGCACATGTGTCAAACGGACAGAGCGGGCAGGAACAGGTTCCCACTGGCCACATGTGGAACAATTTAAGAGTAACATTATAATCCATTGAATAAAATAGAACCCATGAGTCACAAAGATATGAATTAATAAAGAGAGGAAAAGGAAGAAACTACTCCTTATGAGATAATGTCACCTTATAAAGAAAAAATGTGACAGAATTAAAAAACCACTCTTCCAGTCTTCAGGGAAATACCTGATCCCGGTAGGAATCATGGATGGATGTTAACTAGTGGAACAAGTTATTTAGAGTGTCTGAAAATATCTGCCCCTACCACACACACACAAATTATTTATTAATTATAAAGGGAAAAGGCCATCTCGCAGCAGAGAACTCCAGAGGCTTCACCTCAACCAGAAGGTCAAGTTGAATAGACATCTCCTGCCTCCAGACAGGAGCTACGTAGAAGAAAACACTTCTGTGCTCTTCTTGCCAAAACATCAAACATGGAGGAACCTAACTCAGGGCATCTCTACACCCGCACTGTGGACGCACCAGTGTCCAGGGTGGGGCAAGGACAAACAAGGCTACTCGAAACATTTACACGCACACGGCTGGGAGTTTCCATGTCACTGGAGCAGACATCTAGGAGTGGCGCTGCTGGGGAGTGCCGAAGCTCACTGGGCTAAAAGTGCGCGGGGACAGGCCAGTGCTGTGCCAGCACTCCGGGGGTCCGCACTCCACGCCCCTTGCTGACGTCTCCGCGGACCTCCCCTCGGGCTCTCATTGTCCCCACTCCCCTGAGATCGCCACACAAGACCAAACGCCCAGTGTGCCTGCTGGGTGCATGCTCTAGTCGAGTCATCAAGTGGGAAGAAGGAAACGAGAGAGAGCACTTCCAATAAACTATGATACGTTGAGAAAGGCAATGGACCTTTCCATTTTGTAGAGAAGCAGACATCACCTCCCCGACTATTCAACGGACTAGAATAGGTCTAAAATAAAACAGCCCCTTGCACACTGAAAGAACGAGAATACAATATTCTCATTGGAAAATGAAGCCCATTATTAGACTGATGTTTACGAACCCTTCCTACCTCTGTTCCTATAAAATGAGTATGGTTGTTGACTAGTCACAGGAATGGAATATTGGAAGAAGCACAACACAGAGAACCAAAGAAACCTTTAAACTGTTAAATATAAGCTTTACTCATATGGGATAACTTACGTGGGATTTTTTTTCAAGACACTGAAATGAAGGAAAGTTCCTAACACCCTTTGAACTAAACCTTTGTTAGAGCGGTCGCTATCCTGCGGACGTGGTCTCCGAAACGCGGACCACTTCCTGTTCGGGCAGCCCTGAGAAGGAAGGGCTCCCACAGAAGGCAGAGGTCCGGCCCTCCCCAGCCCCCCCATCACTACGGTTGTGCCTCACTGAGGCCTCTCTGCACAGTAACAACAAAAGGGTAATCACAGCTAATGATCTGATTATGGGTCTTGCTGACACCTGCTGGCTCGATTTACCTTCCTCCTTAATGAACGTTTCTCTGGTAAGAGTCTTAGATACAAAGGCTTTGTACCTGCAGCACATGAAACAGGACCCTGAGGCTCATCAAGGGAGCAGAGCCCCAAACTGCACGTGAGCACACGCCAGCAACTAACCAGCTCCCACATCTACGGGCCCCCTGACACCGGCCTTCACTGCAACTCGGTGCCCATTGTGTGTGCTTGACACACACTGCCTGGGCCCTAATATTTTGATTCTGCCCTATTTTTTCATTCTGAGACTAAAGTTACATTTTTTAGCTGAAACTGCAAAAGCCAGCAGGACATGTTATTAAAACCAAAAAGTGCCAAAAAATGGAAATCTCTAAAAATACTATGTAGGAAATTTTTTGTTGTTGTTTTTGCAAACTCAAAAACCTATACTGCACTTGTAAGCTAAGACAATAATACACGGCCCTGAGTCCTCAAAATTTCACTCTTCCCTTTCTCCTAAGCCCGCTGCAAAGTCACATGGAAGGCAGCAACATCCACGCAGACAGAAACTCGTGCGTCTCCTGAACATTAAAGTAACAGAATCCTTATGTGTTTGTCTGTCACTCGCTTCTCAACCGCCTTCATGAGCCTGAAGACCAGCCTCCTCCTGGCACCAGGGGAAGGTACTAGGAGTAGGTTCAGGTAAGTGAGAAGTCACTTCTTCTTTTAAAAGATGAGAAGTTGTTTTTTCTCCTCTTCATTTTACCAAACATTCTCCCAAAAACCAGCTTCACGTACAACTGATGCTCCAGGAAGACCATGTCAAGCACCGGGCTGGGAGAAGCAACCCCAGGTGAGCATGAGCCGATATGCTGACCCCACATCCAATCGAAGTGCTCCTCAATCAAAACGAACGCGGCGGACCGCCCATTTCAGCGATTTTCAGCTGGCGGGCCACAAGAATTTTTCAAACATGCACTACCTGACGATGTAGTCAGGGGCACTGTCTTCTTTTTCCTTCAAATGTCAAATAAAAAATGACAGCAGCCAGCACAACAACAGCCAGCTGGTGTGAATGCATCAAAATTATACCTATTCTTCTTGTCAGATCGGCAAAAAGGTACATTTTTTTGGTGTGTCTCAGATTTTCAGAAATTAGTTTATGTGTGCCGTGAGATGAAAAAGGTTGAAAATCACTGCTCTATTTCACCTCCCTTTGATTTTATAAAATAATTCCAATCGCAAACATCAACAGACTTTAGAAAGTATTGGCGATAGGAATAAATGGTTATACATGGCCTGTGAGAATTCACAAAATAACCTTCCTATTAAATAGTTTTTTTAACACGAAAAGCACTTGCAATTCAAACATGTCAATTCTAGTCTTAAAAAGACAAGTGGCAGGAAGGCCTTTTCCCCACAAATTTTTGTTTCTTTTTCTTTTTTTCCAATCATCCTACCCCTGACCCCAGAGTCCTTGAGGACAAGGAGCGCTGGGGCCGGCGCAGTGGCAGCCGGCAGAGACCGGAGGGGCCCCCCTGCCATCTGCTCCAGGCCCAGAAATAACACCTTCCCCAGGAATGCGTCTGCGAGCAGGACAGACGGCGGCCAGGTGCTTGCTCCTGACTGACAGGCATCCCCGCGTGGGATCCAAGTGGCTCCGCCGGCACTTGTTCAGCCGGGCTGTGTCCCCTTCCAGGTCCTGACAACACCTCTGGCGGCTCGGACACTCGGACGTGTTGACGGGTGCGTGGATGGTTACATCCTAAGCCAGGGCAACAAATGGGGACTCGGGTGCTGCCGAGGCCACGTCTGGGTTATTTCTGGTCTGGAAGCAGACGTGGATGAAGGACCTCTGACTTTTTAGGTGCAGCCAAAAGGAGTCAGCAGATGGTGGCCCCGGGATGAATGACTGTCACAACCTGTCCTCACACATGGAATGGTAGCCCTGCTGCTAAATTCAACTAGTGTTCTCGGTCAGGGGGGAGTGGGGGGGGGCGGGGAGCCCAGAATGTGTTGAACCCTCTGCCGAACCAAGGGCTCCCCATTCCCAAGGCTCTGACCCAGGGCTGGTGTCTCCAACCAACCTCAGCAGATGAGACCTTCGAACCAAAGCTTGCACGGGACCCCCCAGTATTTCTGGCTTGCTGCCTCGCCCCTGCTGCTCCCTGGGCACCCACAGGCCCCCGTGCAGGAGCCCCGAGTGTCGCCCGCATCACTGTCACTGTCCCTCTTCAGTGGACTCTCGACAGGGTGGGGCTCCAGAAAGAAGAACAGGGGAGTAGAAAGCAATTTAAAAAATGAAGCGAGGACGACAAGAGGGGAGGGCTACACCGTCAGAGCCCCAGCCAGCACCTTAGAACGTCAACGACGGCGCGTGCCAGGGGGACAGGGTCTGTGTGAGGCAGAGACCAGCGGCTTCTCCGTCTGGGGCCCGATGACGGACGTGTTAAGCTCCACAGGCCACGCACTACGTCACGGCCACGCACCTCTGCTGCGGCTCAGTAGCCCCGAACAGAACATGAAGAGCACAGGCAGCGTCCCAATAAAGCTTTATTCACACAAACAGGCAGCGGCCACGTTTGGCCCCCAGGCCGGAGTCTGCCAGCCCTTGGGCCTGAGCCATGTCTGTCTCGTTGTGTCCCAGGGAAGACCTGGGACCTGAGAAATATTTCACTGGCCCAGGTTAGCTGACACCCTCTCTTGCCCATTTCCACTATGTATTCCTGGTTTTTCCGATGGAATTCATAAAGTCAATCAACGAGACAAAACAGAACACAGAACTGTTCATTTATGCTAAACTAAGACTGCTACCCTAGCTACCTTTCAAACTCAGAGGTGACCTATGGAATAAGGGCTGGTGCAAGCCAATCCGCACACCTGTGACTCCCCCTCACCACCACACACAGACACCTCTCTCTCCCCAAAACGTCCGTCAATCAATAAAGGCATCTACAATAAAGCGTACCCCGCACATCCCACACCACAAGAATCACCCCTAAAACTCTAGGGACCTCAGCAATTCGCGTGATTGATGGGAGGGCACTTAGCAAGTCTAACATTACAAGGAAGTGCACCCAGGGACCCCGAGGGAAAGCGGGTGCTGAGGGATGCAGAGCAAAGCAGAGAGGCTGCAGACTCGGCTGCTGGGGGGACCGGGAGACACGGCAGGCCCGAGACAGACCAGCCTCCACCTGACCATGTGAGACGTGACGCACCCACAGAAAAAAACTGCACCTCACTTCCAGCTTTCCACCATAAATATTCCTTCTGTCAAAGCCTAAGTCCCCTCCAAAAGCATGAAGGGAAACCAAAAGCAGGAAACACCACCCTCGGACAGTGCGGGGTGGGGCGGTGGGAAGACGGGGGCTGGAACTGAGAGGCGCCTCCAAACGCTGGTTGTGTTGGTTGGACCTGATTGAAAACTGGCACCATTCCCAGATGAGAACCCTGAAATGGACTAAATTACAGGTTTGCACAGCAGACTCTCATGGCAGCTCTGTCAGTATTGGGGGGCTGGGGAGGGGGTGGGCAGGATCGCTTGGTATTTTTTATACAGCTTCAGGAAAAAAGAGCGTAATGCTAAAGTAATATTTTCATCAGAACATTTTCATCTGTTTCAAGTATAATACGAGCACTTTCTGGAAAGAACGTGACTGAGAGCACAGAAAAAACCCTTCAGGGTACTGGATTGGTTCCTTCACGTGTCCAGGTGGCCGGGCCGTGGGCTGCCCAGATATTTGCTCAAACGGGGCTTCTGAGGGTGTCTCTGGATGAGATCAGCGTTTGAACTGGCGGCCTGGCTGAGAAGGTAGCCCTCCACCCGTGTGAGTGAGCATCAGCCTGCCCGCTGAGCCCCTGATGGAACAAGGAGGCATGGGGGGGGAAGGACTCGCTGTGTCCTGGCTGACTGCTTGGGCTGGGACGTTGTCCTCTGGGGCCTTGGACGAGGACTTAGTGACACCTTCGCCACTCCTGGTTCTCAGGCCTTCGACTTGGACCAGGACACAACCTGTCCATTCTCCTGATTCTCAGGCCTTCACACTGGGACCAGGATATAACCTGTCCATTCTCCTGATTCTCAGGCCTTCACACTTGGACCAGGATATAACCTGTCCATTCTCCTGGTTCTCAGGCCTTCGACTTGGACCAGGACATAACCTGTCCATTCTCCTGATTCTCAGGCCTTCACACTTGGACCAGGATATAACCTGCCCATTCTCCTGGTTCTCAGGCCTTGGGATTCAGTCTGGAACCACACCTCCAGCTGGCAGGCAGGTCTGGGGACTCCCCAGGCTCCGTAATCACGTGAGCCAATTCCTTAAAATAAACCTCTGCATGTGTGTGTGTTTGGCCAGATAGAGCTGGTCTCAAGGTCAAGGCAACCACGCAGAGACACACACCCGTGTGTCTGCACAGGCAGCCTGCTGGGCCCGTTCCTCCAGAGAGCCCTGATCGAGGCAGGGTTGTCTTCTTAAAGTAATGTGTGTTTGGAGCACGCGAATCACCCAAGGAGGAAAACATGAAATAAGAACCCCGTTCTCTTTCTGTTTAATCACTGAACCCTAAAGTTTAACTTTTTAATCAATTCGAGTACAAATTCTTTGTTCATTCTAACAACTTCTTACAATTGACTAAATGCTGTTGAACTGAGGCATTACATTTTATAAGTTTTTAAAGTTTATCACCTGAGCTTAGTGACTATTCTGAGTACAACACTAAAAATAATGCAGTCCCACAAAAATGAATGAAACAGATTTAACTGGTTGGTCCCAAAAAAATAAACATTTTGAAACATAAAATCTGCCTTCATCATAAAAGCCCTTAACATTAATCTGAATGTTGAAAGAGACCCTGTAAGTGGGTCACAAGACATCTGTTCCCAAGCTAAAAATCTGTATACAAACCATTCCCTGGAAAGAATTTCCAACGAAAAGTTATAAACACCAAAAGAAGGGCTGACGGGGGACAGTGTGACCTCCCATCAGCTGGACGGCCACACCTTCCTCGGACTAAGACTGAATCCTTAGTCCTCTTCACTTGAGAGATGCAAATATCTACTTTACCCTCAACCATGCTCTCTGTGTATCAGATTGTAAGATGTGGGTTCACAGAACCAGGGATTCATCACATCATAATTAACCAAAATCAAAATTTTCAAATGTCTATTTCAAATGACATTCTCACTTTCTCCCTATATGGCACTAAAACCCACAAAATCTTAATTCAGGATTATATTCAAAACATGTAGCAAGCCACATATGAACTGAATTAATATTTTGACACGAAGGAAATTGTTAACTTAGGATTCTGAAAGAAGCCTCAAGAGACCAACAATTGTACTGAACTGTTCCCTGGCAAACAAACATCTCTGTCGCTCCTGTCTGCTCACTCGAGCACGCGCGGTCCGGGGCGACAAGGAAACGGGGGGTCAGCAGACGTGGCTCCGAGGCCCGGATGTGGTGCTTCCACACGCAGCCCACCAGTGCCACGTACCTGCTCCGGGCACCCGGTCTCTGTCTGCAGCATGGGGGTGCCCCTTCCCCGTCCCAGAGTGGTCAGGATGCCTCAGTGACACAGTAAGGACAAGCCTGACTCACTCTGAAGGTGGAGCTCAGATGTAGTAGACTCGCCACACTGTCACAGAGGTGGCATTTCAAAACTGCCCGTTCTGAAACCTGCCAGGTGTTTTATGTTTATAATGAAATGTCAGACAGCCAGTGTGCCGTGGGCCCTGAATCCCTGTGTGACCTCACCAAGTGCACCCAACTCATCCTCTGACCTTGCTGCTTTCTACAGCTCACGGTCAAGGTGAGCACAGGTGACTTCAGTACCCGTGCTCACCCTCAGGGGAGAGTGAAGGGTTTGTCACTAGCTGTGCTGCCTGATTTGCTGAACTTCCTGTCACCTTTATAGCTGCCTTGAAAGGTGTGGGATGCCAGGAAGTGAGTAAAGAACAGGTTGGGGGGGGGGGAGGTTCCTTCCTCGACATTTGCCAGCTATCACGCTGCTGGCAAGGCTTGCTGAGGCCCAAGGAGACGTGGGGACAGCAGAGCAGGGAGCAGGCTGCTGACCCCGACAGGGAGCCACAATGCCCAGGGCAGCACCGCTGTGCCAGCCCAGCAGCAGCAGTGGGGGCAACGCTTCTTCCAAGCTCAGCTCTCCGCCCACGGGTCCCACAAGAGAAGAGACGGGCCTGAACTCTATCCTCGGGAGCCTGCCGTCTAGACAGAAAGGCCCATGTGCCTTTCTGTAGTGACAAAGGCGCGAAGTCCGACAGCAAAGGACAGAACTGGAGGTGGGGCATGCAGAACCTCTTCCCGGAGAAGAGGAAGAGAGGGTGGGGGTCAAGAGGCCTCCCAGCCGCAGGGCTCAGCCTGCGCTCAGGCAGCTCACGCACAGGCAGGTCACAGCTTCCCGATGGCCGGGGGCTGGCACCTTCCAATATGTCCAAGCAGAGCATGCCTCCATCTCCAGTGTCTTTATGCTAGACCGCTCTAGTTTAAGAAATGGAAGCCTGAGCCCCCGAGTCAGAGCAAGACTCCCTGGATCCGTCCTGAAAGCGCTAATGAGGCGTGTGTAGAAAGGGTCGCGTTCATCTGCGCCCTCCCAGAGGAGTATGAAGGGAACACGCACCTCATGTAGCTCCACAATCTGAGCAGTGCACAGAAGGAGGAGGTGGCCTTTGGCGGCACTTCCCTAGAACAACGCATCTGCCTGGAAGCCCGGCCCATCGCAACTGAGGGCACAAGTCCCACTCACAGGTCAAACGCAGGGTCACCGAGCAAAGGCTTCTCCTTGGAGGACAGAAACAGAAGGACAACGTGGGCAGTGGCATCTAAGTAACCGCAGCCTCAGGGAGAGCGGGCCGACACTGACGGCGTGCCCAGGGCCTGCGTGAGCACGCTTCTGTTCTGGAGACAGGACGGCGAAGCCATTGAGGCAGCTCTGGTCTGCCACACCCTGCAAGTTCAGGTGCACACCATGACAATCGACACCTGCCTGCGCCGCCCCGTGCTCACCGGAGTCTGACTCCCTCCCTACCCATGCAGCCAACGCCCTCACCTCCAGCCCACCAGGCTGTTTCTGACACCGACTTCCCTCAGACTTTTCAGAAGTGTCTTGTCACTGGACCATCCAGAACCACCAGAGATGTTGTCGCTTCCTCAGTGAGGACCAGGTGGCTCGTTAGTCTGGCTGCCACGCCTGCTGCATTCTGGGAACTGTGTTTTAAAGCTGCTGGAGCAGCTTCAAACACAAACCAAACTTCACTTTCAAACTCCTGGAGTCACCCATGCCCCACAAATCTTCTAGAGTTTTGAATGATCTAGAAAAGAATAAAATAGTTCTACAAATACATAAATAGACTGACCACTTACAATGCAGGAAAATATTCGGAGGTTTCCAGCAAGGGCCATGGAACACGTCCCTCGCAGTCAAACAGGTTGACGGGAAGTAGGGCGATGGAAGAAATAAAGTTTCGAAGTTGAGGGGCTTTTTCACATACTCTTTCAAAAAGTGGCACTTAGTCATAAAGCCAAAAACTTACTAAAACACTCTTATGCCTAAGAGAAACGTGGTGCATTTATTTACAATGGATTTACCACGTGTACAAACTGCCCAACGGATAAAGCCAAACCTCGCATACTGCTAGGGCTAACACACGGTGAGTAATCAGTGAGTACTAAGCAGCAATAAATTAATACATGTTTAGGAACTAAGGTCTGGCATGTGTGCATCTCACTACAAAGTCATTTTAAAGAAAGTCGCTGTTAATTAGGCACCACACTGTGGACGGTCCAGCACCACCGGCGCACGCCATGCCTGAGGCCGCCCACACAGGCCCCTGCGCTCCCAGACTTCCACTTGCGATGTCCCGCGGGAAAGCAGGGTGGAGGAAAGGGGGACTTGGGTTTACGTTTTCTTCACCTATTTTCGGACTGCAGTTCTCGGTGACATGAGACCATTTCACATGATGCTTCCTGGAGTCACAGACACTCTGTCTTGTTATCTGTGTCCCCAGCGCTCACTCACAACACAACGGGCACACAGTAGGCCCGCAAACATTTGCTGAATGAACGGGAAGATAAAGCCCGCCTCACCTTGCTTTGTCTCTGTGAACCTGTAACCAGTGGTTAAAAGTCACCCCAAGTGCCAACTCAGAGTGAGAGACAGCAGCAGGTGTCTGGACCTTGCTGCCATCAGGTACCACGCAGGTGTCCCCCATCATCACTGTGAGCACTGCTCACTGTGAGTCAGAGCTGTGTCAGAGAATGAGGTCTCGAAGGCTACCGTGACAGCAATCAGGTCACTGCTGCCAAGTCGGCCATCCCCAAGTACCTTTCGCCACACAGTTCTCCTGTGTGAGAGCTTCTGGTTGTTCTCTGCTATCTCCAGGATAAAGTCCGAATTCCTTAGCCTGGAATCGCAGGCCCTAATCATCCCACACAGACGCACTGGGTTCCTTCTTCAAGGCAGGCAGGGGCTGAGGGTAAAGCGATGGACAGCAACGTGTCCACGCTCTCGGTCAAGGCGCTCGTCGCCTGGTGAAGAAGAATCCAGAAGCAACTGCAGCGAAACAGCCACAGCGGAACAGGCACCGTCTCGGGTTCCAGGCTAGTCAACGCCGCCCCTGAAGGCCACTTCTCAGACGGGGAGCTATGGGGTCAGTGTCTCATCCTACAGGTACCACTTTGGCAGCTATAAAGAGGGTGAGTCAGAGCCTCCTGTTCTACCACTTTTGCCAAGCTGGCCCATTTTTGAGCTCTAGAAATCCTAATTTCACCTACCACAGCGCCCCACTCCCCCAACCCTGAGCATGTGGTAACACCGACACTGGAGGCATGGAAGGCCTTCCTCACATGGCTATGGGCACCCTCCACCACTGCTTACAACAACATGCCAAGGACACCGCTGACATCACCAAAATCCAGGCCCGTGCTTCTGGGCTTGTTTTCTTTACTCTTTAAAGACAACATGAGGCTCCGAGATTCCGATTTACATTATTTATCTCATCAAAGTGGCATGCGAACTACCCTGCGTTCAAAGTCCACAAGGACACTATGCAAAGGAGGCCACACCCTCAGCTGCCCGGCTGGTCCGTCCCCTTGTCACCCTTCCCAGACAGAGGTGACTCTGACATTACAAAAGGGGCAGGTCGTGTGCGAGAGGCACACCGAGAGCATCAGTTCAGGGCGCGTTTCTCGCCGTCTCCCCACCATAGATCAACACCGGGAAACGTGTGAGTTGTCTGCCCATTACTTGTTCACACCTTTATTTTTAGTACATGACCAGGCAAACATTCATTTATTTAATAAGCCTGAAAATTTGTTTTCTCAAAGAAAAACTAACGTCCTCTGGTAGAAAATACTCCATGTGGGTTCTCGCTGTGACTCTTCACTGAGCAAAAGCCACACACCATTTCACGATCTCCCTAGAAGACGATAATTATCAAAGATTGTTACAGGGTCATAATTATCAGCAATATATATATATATATATATATATATATATATATATATATATATATATATATATATATATATCTCCAAAGGGAGAAGCTGCATTAAGTAACAACGAAAATGATGGCTTTAGCCCTGCCTCTTCACCATCCAGCAAACGCCAGCTCAGGAACCCACTCCCTTCCCGGTGCCCTTCCACCACCACCTGGCGCAGGAGGAAGAGCCTGCAGCGGGGGAGCCTCCTTTGGCCCTCTCCCCTCGTGTTTCCATCGAGCTACGTGGTTAAAACCAGGAGCTTCATCGCACGCCCTGAAGAAGTTACTTCACCGAAATGATAGCAACACAAAAGCTGATTATGAATGACCAACAGCCGTATCACTGGCTGATTTTCTCTCTGCAACGCAAAGGCTTTCCAATCCTGTGTCGGTTCAAACTGTGTGCTTAATTTTAAGCTGCAATTTAAGCTGCAAAACAGACGGGAGGCCTGCAGGTTCCCCTGCTGCCATGATTTTTGGGGTTTCCAAAGTTTATGTTTACGTGAACCCTTCCTGCAAAATGACACGGACATGCTTCACTAACATCTTAAAAAGCTTCTCCAGGTATCTTCTCAAAACACCACAGTGGGGTGAGTGGGAAATCCTTTCCGTGTTACAGGAGAGAAAACTCAGAAGACCAGCTGTATGACTTTCCCAAGATGACACCAGGAGAAAACAACAAACTCAGATTTCCTGACGCCCGTCAAGCAGCGTCAAGTGCAGCCTGGTTCCATGTGACCACACACAGGCGTGTGTGCATCCACGGCCTGTGTAACTGCAGCCTCTTCCTGGAAATGGAAAGAGTGCAGAAATCTGCCCACGAACAAGACACTCTCCAGCCCTGCAAAGCCGCAGCTCGGGGCCTCACTTTCATGGGCGGAGAGGTGTCTGGAGGCCGTAGAAAACACGGCTGAGCTCGAGGCCTGACCACATCCTGCAGAGCCCGGACCCAGCCTCCAGCCCGGGGGCTGGATTCCCCCCCGCACCCCGCAGGGACCCTCCAGCCACTGTAGGAGTCTGTCTAGGAATCTCGTTCCACCAGGACAGACTTTGGGCCAGGACAGTCCTCTCCCCCGTTCTCTTCAGAAACGATGACACCACCACTGTGTGAGCTGAAGGCGCACAGCGTGGCAGCCTGGCCCACATCCGTGGTGAAAGGTCACCACCACAGGTTCAGCTGTCATCCATCTTCTCGGATGGACGCTAAGGAAAGAAAAGGGTTGAGAACTGTGAGGGTCTCTCCTAATGACCCTATAGCCCTTCCTTAGCGAACGGCACCGCCGCTCGGGCACCCCAGAGAATTCCTAGGTCACGGTCCCTTTTACTCCCTCACGGCCACAGAAGTCACCAACTGTTAATTCTACCTCCTTAGCCCAGATCCTCCGCATTCTTGCTGCCGCTGTAACCAGTCAGCTGCTCTTCGTGACCCCAGTAATTTAATTCCTACTCCATATACTCACCAAATCACCCACCGAAAACGAAAACCGAATTGTAACACACTTCTGCTTAAAACCCTTTAATGAACGAAACGTACTTTTCTCAGTCTGGCTCCTAGCCAGCCTGCACGTCTCCCTTATAAACCACGGGCTCTGGCCTTCATGAACCATTTGCACATCCCGCAAAGACCAGGCCGCTCCGTGCCCGTGTGCCTCTGACTCAGGCTGTGCTGTCTCACTGAGCTCAGGCAGCTGGGCCACCTTGCTCCAGGCCAACCAGTTCACTGTAAAACTGGAAGAGTCGGGGCAACCAACCTGGAACCGGCCACGGCAAAGGTGGACATATACAAAAAGCTAAGATAAACAGCCCGGACCAGCTTCCAAACCTGATTATAAAAACATTCTACTGAATTCCTTGTGCTAAATAATTCATAGTGGATCCTATCATAGCAAAGCTGATAAGGCCCTGTGGAATACAGGCTGATACTTAGAAATGCTTTCATTAGTATGAATTATTTATTGTGAGGTCATTTGTTTAACAGCCTCTGGTCTGTAACAAGTACTTATGAACCAAAAAAAAAAAGAATCAGGAAAAGACACTTCTCATTGAAATAAAATCAGGAAAAAATCTAACAGGCCTGGCTGAATTAACACACGACTTAACATTCACGCGTATAGAAGGTAGTCCATTCATCTGCTGTGCACACCTACTCCGCCACGGACACTACCACTGACCACTGCGGAACTTCCCAGCCCCCGCTTTCTGTGCATGACACACTGCACAGCAAACCACCAGCAGAGTGCAAGGACCTCCTGCCTACCCATCACCCCTCTGGATACTGCACAAGCTACACAAGGAGCTGAGGCCCAGTGTGCCCAGGCGAGGCAGCGCCGACTCTGCCCACTGCCACCCTGGCCAGTGAGCCTTTGCGGAGCCTCGGCCGGGCCCTCCCAACGGGTTTGCATCTGAGCTGGTTGTTCAGCAGCCTATTTAGTGGGTAATTCAGCGAGGAGGTGCAAGCAATGGTGAACACAGCAACCCTGGCGGTCACCATAATTCTGCTGACATTGCTGCCCTCTCCCTCCTTCTGCTCACCCTCCCCCTCAAACGAAGAAAGAGGAGTAATAACTGGATCTCTGAGCTGGCTTGGTCCCTTGTTCCCTGTGCCCAGATTTCCAATGTAAATTGAAATTACGAGAAAATCAAGAATGGAGGGGGGGAAGCAAGTATGTAAAAGCCACTGACTGACTCCTAGTCACCCATAACTGTCCCAGCTTTTAATAAAAGTAGTTTTCACCCTGGCTGGTGTGGCTCAGTGGATGGAGTGTCTTCCCGCAAAACAAAAGGTCGCCAGTTCAATTCCCAGTCAGGGCACAGGCCTGGGTTGCAGGCCAGGTCCCCAGCTGGGAGCGCTCTACAGGCAGCCACACACTGATGTTTCTCTCCCTCTCTTTCTCCCTCCCAGCTCCTCTCTCTAAAAATAAATAAAATCTTTTTTTAAAAAAAGAGTTTTCAATGGACTTATCAGGCAGATCATGATTACATTTTATGTTTGAGAACTTGCCTCCCGACAAACTAAATTCAATTGCTGTTATATACTCTGACACCGCAGAGCCGACCCAGCATTTGAACACAGGAGGTGCAGCTCACCGAGGCAGCCGCCGAGCAGACTCCCACCGGACCCACATCGTTCACCCTGGGCAGCTGCGTCCCGCCGAGCACAGATCGACCGCATGCCCTGCCCTTCACACACGCAGGCACACGTGCACTGGAACAAACGGCCCTGCTCAGGCACGCTTACCACATGAGCTACCACGTCATGCAGGCACTATCCAGAGAACAAGGATTATTCTTCTACATGAATAGTAGGAGTAACAGACGTGACGTCACGCTGATGGAGCCACCCAGGGTTTCAGCTGAGAGACTTGAAAGGACTCGCAAAAACAATGACTACCTCACTGACGGTGGTGCAGTCTTACCGACACTGAACAGACCTGTGTAACTGAAATCTACTTCAACTCGTTTCCAGGGACCTGCCAATCTGCGAAAGTCCATCCTCTAACAAAAAGGTCTGAGAAAGCTGGCCTTGACTGAGAGGCTTTAACAGCACGGGTTCGCAAATTGCATCAATGGCATCATTCCAGTTTTCGCGAGAAAGTAGCTTCCATGCCACGCTCTGAGCGAAGCCAGGCAGCAACCCCAGCTTGGGCACCCAAGCCCTTTCCCAGAAGCCAGGACACTGGGAGCCAGGACACACTCTCCCGGGACAGACTCGCTGGCCACCCCCCAGCACTGTCATCCCCTCCCACTGAGGCACCAGAGCGCTGCTCCTGGGAGACCAGGCTTGTCTGCTGAGCTCAGGCCCCAGACGACCACCTGCCTGAGGGACGGTGTCACCACGCATCCCACACTGCACGGAGAGGCACCCCACCTCGCCGAGGGGCCACTGCTTAGGCTCCACTTGGCTAGTGCTGCTGCACGTCCACTTGATGAGAATGGAGGCGCCTACCCTGCACCCTCCGCTTAAACAGCCACCGAATTCCCAGCGAATCTGGCTAGCAGTCCTCTGCTCTTCGGCATCGGGCACCGTGACGGCTTCACGTATAAATGGGGTAAGTAAGACCTGTATTCCCATATGTCTGCAGAGTATGTCAACTCCCGCCTTCCATACCCCACCCGTAGGAGTCTGCATCATTTGGTGGTCTTGGCACCAGTGACATACCCAGGCCAGCTGCGAGCACACCCCGGACAAAGACAGGAGAAGACCTCTAATGCCCGCTCTGGCTGCTGGTGAAAGACGGCAGAGTCACAGTTGCCCACTCGTTAGAAAGCAGTCCCACGGAAAGGACAGCCTTCCCGCTTGTGATCCGTGGAAGCCACCCACATCCCACCTTCAGGGAGGTAGCAAAGCCCGTGGGGAGACCCCGCAGGGACACTAGGCCGCTCATTTCTTTATTTCGTCCCATTTTAGCGAGAGCCAGTGCGTCTCCAACGTGGGGGTGGCGGGGCCGGGAGGAAAGGTGGGGGCACTGGAGACCCTTCTAAACTGGAGCCTTGGCCCCTCGCCCCCTTCTCTGCTCAGCCCGTTCAGTCATCCTGTTGGAGCACACCTAGCGTGTCTGTCCCCGCACTGGAGCACAAAGAGGACTCAGCCCTGATTCACGGGGAGACAAAGAAAAGAAAGAGGCTCTTACAATGTGAGGATGCCAGGACTGTGACAGACACCGGCACAGGGTCTGTCACTACAGAGCAGACAGGCAGGGTGCCTGAGCGGGCTGCTGGGGCAGCCGAGGCCTTGCAGAGAAGACACGGAGGGGACCTGTGAGCACGTGCAGGGGCAAGCCCGGCAGAGAGGGGCAGACCTCCCGACGAAGCACGGGTACGGGGGCTGCCTGTGGAGCAGGAAGACCATGCGGAGCTCAGGGCACAGCACAGCGAGAGCAGGGCCCCACCCCGGGGAAACCTCCAAACGCAATAGTGGAAGGATTTTCAGTCAGGAAAAGGCTCCTAGGAGCAGGCAGAAGATGTCGGCGTGTTTCTTTTCAAAGATGCACGGACAGACAAATGAATACATGCGTGCATTCATACACACAGTTAACTCAATCCTAAATCTTAAAAGGGGGACTGGGTGGGGAAGAAGATACTACCGGGGACTCTTTATAAAAAATGAAACAACCCTGTTTCTTGGTCATTTTAAACCATACTACAGTATAGCTGACAACCAGATTTTCAAGTCTAAATTTTATTCCTCCACACTTCTCAGAAGCAACATTTATACTAACCCATTTTAACAAAAGCACCTGGGCTCCCTGTGATAACAACACTAATCTTGATTCGATTTTGATGCTGGTTCCTGATCTGCCATTGACTAAGAACCACATGAAGAGACAGCAAAGAACTGCCACTTATATTGCTATTAAAATAAATAAAAAAAAAAAAACCCAAAGAGGTGCAAGTAACTCCTCCAAGCAACCCACAGAACAGGCGGGGGTCCGTGCTTCTCAGTGCGGTGCTCGGGGCCCTCGTGATGCAATCTCTGGTCCCGCGCCAGGGTGACTTCCTGTATGCGTCCTCACCGATCCATGAGCAGACACTGCATCTCGGGTCCGTTTGGCACAGGCCCTTTGTCAGTAATTTGTTTTTGAAGATAACTATTGACATTGTAACTTCTCTTGCAAACTTCCAGCCACTAAAACTATGAAAAGTTGCTACATAAAAACCCAGCTATTTGGAAGCGAAACGCCCTTACTCTGTGTCAGCATCCGGTGGCCGCAAGCCAAGCAATGATCTCCCATCAATTCCCAAGGAAGTACTTTTTCTTAAGAAGGGAATAACTTCAGTATTTAGCTAGTCATTTCCTCGTGAAACTCAGTTTGCTGTTTTCTCATGAGGGGAATGTTGGAGCATCTGAATGGAATTAATTTGGCAAATAGATACAGAAAGCACCTTTTGTGGGCAGAGAGGCCACTGCCGCTCTGTGGAAAGCCCGGCCACGCGACCTGAACTGGGAGTGGGCCGGCCTCTGAGGAAGGAGCCAGGAAGGCCTTACAGAGGAGCTGAGGAAGTCAGCTTCAAGTCAGTTTTATCTGACGGCCTCTCCTCGTTCAACCTCCCGTCCGAATTCCAAAACTCGGTTCTGTGTTCCTGTGGCTCAAGCCTCTGACGTGTCTCAACCCCACACCCTCTCTGCACGGACCCCACCCTCCTCCCCATCCCCGTCTGCCACCCCATCTTCCCTGGCCCTGGTCCCCACGTTACCGCACTCTGGGACCTTTCAGAACCTCCATCCAGACACTACGCCCAGATTCTGCCACTAGGTCTCTGAGTGTCCCGACAGTGACCACCTGCAGATCAGACCTTGATCTGCCACACGTGAGACCTCCCTCGCACCATGTCCCTCCTCGGGCCTTGCAGGGACCTGCGCCTGGCATCCATCCCAGACTTCCCTGAAACCAATTGCTCAATTGTCCTGGACATTCTCTCACCGCTGAGAGTTGCCCGACCTTCTGCCCCACATCATCACTGGGAGGCAGTCATCTGCCAGCCCCTGCATAGCCAGTTCTGACAAGAATGGCCTGGGAGGAAAACACGAGATGTACAGGCCATGATTCACACCTTCCAGAAGCTTATATTCCAGGACAGAAGCTGATTCAAGTACAGCGATGGGCAGGCTCCACAGTCCTCCAGGCCTAAGGAAGCCAAAGAAAACGTCTTCACACTTTCTGTGTAACATCTGAGCAGAGCCTTGAAGAATGAAGACAACTTTAATACACTGAGACTGGACAGTCGAAGCACAGAAATAGGCATTCACAGTGGTAGGAAAAGCAAAAGATTAACCAGGGAAACCAGAAAGGGCACAACATTTATCAGAAACAATGGCAATTGGTCAGACGTGACTGAAATATCGGAGAGGACAAAGAAATGAATCTGGACAGGTAGGTCAGGGTCGAGATGAATGCGGAGCCATGAGGAATGGGGGAGCCAGGCACGATGGTGCAGTGGGTGGTCACCTCTGGAACCCCATATTCGGCAATTCCTAAGAACTGCCCTGTCTCTAGAAGCATACCGCTCGATCTTTGTTTGGACTGCTTACTCACTTTCCACTACCTACCAACGCCCCTGAACTTCTTTCTTCAACCTGCGATTGGTGGGACCCAGCAGGAGAGTGGGGAGGATAAGGGCCAAACCAGAAAGGAGGAGCCAACGGCACCGCAGCATCAATCACCTCGCAGCTGCTGGGAGTCTCCGGGGGTCGGTGCTCCTCACCCTGCATTCAGGCTCGCGTGCCTTCCCAGAGAAGGCCAACCTGGGCAAAACGGACTTGAGCCTCCGATGCCGAGCAGAGACCTGAGTCATCTTTGAAGGAGCACACGCAAATATCCTACCAAGTTCACACGGAAGAAAATGGGCCTACGTGTCTTACTGCAGAAATACTGCCCTTCGGGGGATGACAACCCAACTTACAAACAAAAAAGGCCGTGTCAGGGACCACAACCGGGACACAAGGGTCCCCGCGTTTCCTAACTCAATGCCCATAGCCCACCCTCCTAGCCCAGGCTGCCCAGGCAGCAATGCCCTCGCCTCGGCCAGACACGCCCCTCTCAAGCCGAGTTCCGTGGGGGTTCATTCAGCTCACCCCACGTCGCAGCCCCTGCGCTGGCACTTGAAAAATATAAAAATAAACCTGGTTTTCACCCAGGACTGTACAGCCTTCTTTTCCAAGTGCTTCTTCGTGCAGGCACATAGTCATAATACTCCAAATTAATGAAAAAATTAAAACAAAAACAAAAACCACTGGCAGAAAGTAGTTCCGCAACCGCCAGGTAAGCCTCCCGGAAAACTAGCCTAACTCACACACAAAGGCCTGCGTCTGCTGATGGGAGGGCAGTGAGAAGGGACTCGAGGGCCAGCACTTGTCATCGATGGAAAGAGGGCAGCCACGGAAAAGGAACCAGCTACTCATCATGACGTTCCTGAACACCGTCCCTGTGGCCAGGTACGCAAGACAGAAAAGCCAGGTGCCACCAGGCCCGGGAGCCGGGGGGCTGCCGGCAGAACTCAGGGGATGGGGACTACCAGCCACCCGGGGGTGCAGGAAGCGGTAGGCTTTCCCACTGGCTCAGAGAGCCCGCAGAGGCGCCAGGAGCACAAGGAAGCGCCCAGTGAAAGCAGGGCTCCGACAGGGCGTTTCGTCAGGATGCTACAGAAACTAACGCTTAGCTGCGCTCCTCTCTTTCACACGTAAGTTCGAGTTTTCATGAAACAAGGAACACATATAATAAATGAGAACCGACTTTTCATTTCAAGAGACAGGCATGGCTACCGAGGTAAAGAAAACAGAGCCGACTGCCCTCTGTGAATCCAGGAGGAGAAGTTAGAGAAGCTGGGCAGTGGGCTTGCCAAACGCTTCAGGCACACCCCCGAGATGCCCCGGGGCAGCACGTTCCATTCCACAGAGCAAAATGAAGAACCACACAAAGGCTGGCTCCTGCGTATCAAGATGCCCAACAGCACGAAGTGTGCATCAGTGAAACACGGGCCAGGCAAGCCTGTGGCCACCCATGACGGTCCCCGCCTTTCCCATCTTCCCATCGCCTCTAATGAGGGGTCCGTCCCAGAACCAGCCCCCACCATGGTCATTCCTGCTCCCTCTTCGGCCCTGTTTCGGACCAAGGGTGTGGGAGCACACCGAGGTGACTCGTTTTACAGGCAACGGAAATGCTCCAGTGCTGGTCTGCCAGGCACTCGAGCATCTGCTGGCTCAAATCACAGCCCTGACATGGGCAGTCGGGAGTACGGCGCCGTCACCTGATCAGCAGGTCTGCCGTGAGTGCGCACCGTGAACAGAGCGGGATTCTGCTGACTCAGGAGAACTGGACAAAGAGAACACGATGCCTCCTATCGAGAACATGAATTCCTTTCCATGAAGTCCACCCATCAGTGAGCATTCTTCCTGTATAATAAACCTCTTTCAGTGCACCTGTATTTGGTGAATAACAATTCATGCCTAGAGATCAGCTGTTCGGAAATAAGGACATGCTCTTTGCCTCAAATAAATGACCTGCCGTCCAGTTCTGGGGGTCTTCACGGCAGTATGCAAACCTGTCACATCACTTTAACATAGGGCCCAGCAGTTAGAGGTAAAAGGTAATGGAAGCCCTGCCCAGTGTGACTCGGTGGGGTGTCACCCCTCAAAGTAAAAGGTCACCAGTTAGATTGCTGGTCAGGGCACAGGCCTAGGTTGCAGGTTCGGTCCCAGTCCAAGCACGTACAAGAGGCAACTGATTGATGTTTCTCTCTCACATTGATGTTTCTCCCCCTCTCTCTTTCCCTCTCTTCCCTCTCTCTCAAAAATAAAGGGAGGGGCAGTGGAAGATTTGCAATGCCTTACATTTTAGAAGTAGAACAATTTTTAATAAGCATATCTGTTTATTTTTCCCAATCATAATAAAATAAATATAATATGGTTACAACCATAACAAAAATAAGAGTACTTTTCCAGGTAAATATGAGGCTATGAGGAAAATATTTTAACAATAAATAGACAGAATTGTAAACACACTAGAAAGAATATTTTTAGTCTTGCCATTTTGTAATCAGTATTTACGGGTCCTTTTGCAGCTCCCATTGTTTGTTGTCTAAAATATAACCCCCCTCCCCCCAAACTTCTGCGGTTTTTCCTCTACCTGAGGAGCTAAGGATGACTGCCTCTCCCTGTAATCCCTCCAAAACCGTCATCGAAACACTCACTCAGATGTGGAAACCGTTAACTTATGAACGTGGAACTCACAGAGCAAAGAGGAAGCAGAAGAAGGGAAAGGAGCGTGGAGCTGGGTCACAGTCCCTACAGACAAAGCCGGGCCCTGGCCGAGGGTCCCAGGGTCAGCGGGGCGGGTCATCACCAGCAACGTCCCCAAGGCCTAAGAACAGAGAAGCAGGTGACATGAAACTGTACTTGCGGAGCATCCTGCCCCACTTCCACAGAGATGCTCCCATCCTGCTCGCAAGGTGATCTTACCGGAGCTGTGAAAACCGTGGCCTGAGCAAACCAAGTAAGACACAAACACGGGACACACAGAATGGGGAAGGCTGGGGTCAGGGGTCACAAGAAGACCAGAGGATGGGTGTGTACCCCAACTCAAGGCCCACCCCCCACGAACAGGGGCCCTTCACAGTATTCTTTTTTTTTTTTTTTTAATTTTAATGGGAAAAGGATCTTTTATGAAAGGCTACGTCGGGTTTTTTAAAAAAAGAAAAAATCTGCCCACCCCTTGCTCAGGCCAGACGTTCGCTCTGAAAGACTCGCAGTCATGGCAGTAGCTTAAAGCGACAACCACCAAAGAAACACACCAACACGCACTGATGTCGGTACGCTCTCCGTCAATCAAGGGGAGTAGACGTCTGACCCCAGGTTCCCACTGGTCCAGGGAGAAGGAAGCTGGGGAGAGGTGCACCCTCATTCTGTGTCAAAGGATGAGTGTGGGGTTGATTCCCCAGCAGCAAAGAACGAAAGGAAACCCTCACAGGGTGGATAAGTCTAAAAGAGGCTCATGCATTTATGAAACCTCGGAGATAAAACCCAAAATTTGGGGGTGAATAACTGCGCATTCTTCTGGGGTGATTAGAGAAGATCAAGAGACCGTCACGAGGGCCTAAGGATTGGAACAGGCTATCAAACACTGCTGTGGGAAATCCACACCAATCCAAGTGTCAGTGACCTAGAATCATATTCAGGTCTTTGGTACTTCGTTCTAGATCAGGGCTGGCCCTCCAGCCTCTCTGTATAAGGAAAGTTTTACCGGAACGCAGTGACACCCATCTGTTTGCATGTCGCCCACAGCTATAATGTAGCAGCTATGACAGAGTCCATGAGGCCCATGGGCCAGAATTAGTTATCATCCAGCCCTTTTAAGAGAAGTGTGGAAGCCTCTAGTCCACACAAAAGCAGCCTGCAGTGACAAGCTTGCCCTAAATGACTTACTTATACTGATTATCAACAAGACTGATGACGAGAGTTACAGAAAGATCTTTTTCCTTCAAGTAACAGAGAACACATACATTTCTAAATTGTATGGACCAATTAAATAAGTGTGTCCATTTACACACTATTCTGATTATCCCTGTATGTAACTATTACAAAATATCTTACTCTATAAGCTCATTATAAAAATGCGCACAGTATGACAGAACTGCTCTTTTAACAAAGATGAAAAAAAGAAGCCACTCCGCTCAGAATTTAGAAATGCTTCATGCCCACCCTCTTCCTGCTGTTACTAAAGACCATGAGAAACAGTCCCTAAGTATTCTCTTTAGAATAAAAAAATACTTGAAGGTATATAACACGTAAGAATAATCCAACTATTAATCACCAAAAAGCGAGTCAGTGATTTGGAAGTCTCATAACTCTGAGTGGATAGTCCTATATTTATGTATAAGTTAAAAAACTTTCAGCTACCTGGACATAAAATATATTTGATTCCAACTATATAATGTTGTTCACCCATGCCCTATAGAAATTAGGGAGAAGGGATTAAACTGAAACATTTAGAAGTATGAAGAAACATTCCTTGAAGCTCTTGTTACCTATTTATAGAAATGCTGAATTGCTGGTAAAATAATTCAGAGCAAAGAGTAATCACCCACGTCACTTCTGAGACACCCTCAAACATGAGGATAAGTTTGCCACCATGTTTTAGGTACAGTGTATTAAAATACCTACCACGTTAAACTTGAGCACATACTTGAAGGGACAAATATTTTAATTTTAATGACACCAGGAATGTGGACAGAGCGCTGCTTTGTGCAGCCAGCACGACGCTGCACATTTTTAAAATACCAAACTCTATTTTTTTTTTAAATTAAAGGAAACAAAACCTGAAAGGAATTTTGGAATGTATTATCTAATGAGGCAACTTCTTTTCCGAAACTGCATTAAGTGATCACTCTTCAGAAGCGCTGAATGGCAGTGGCTACATCACTAAGTACCATATAGATACATTTTGAAACATCAGATCTGGTTCCTAGGAAAAGCGTGTGGTTGTAGATACATTGTAAACGTCTCTAATGCTACTTCAAACCACATATGTAAGTGGGAAAAAAAAACAGTAAATGCACGATAATTAAGAATAGTGAACTGTTTGGCATAAATCAGAGCCCCAAAGTGCCCACTGAGGCGGGGGGGGGGGGGGGGGGGGGGGGGTTGGTACTGGTGGCAGCAGGAGCACCAGCGGCCCTGCACCCCAGTCCCTGTGCCCGCGACGCGACCTACGCTGCGCAGGCTGAGGACTCGGCCCGGCCCCTCCCCACCGTGTACGAGTGCAGGGGCTCGCCCACCAGGGACCTGCGTCAGAGGGACGGGGAACTCCGATCACAGAACGGATCTGTCTGAGCTCGGGTTATTTTAACCGTGGGAAGACGCCCGGGTCACTGTGGAAGCGCTTAATGATTCGGATTCTGACCCTGCGGGATGACTCGAGGGGAAAACCGGGTCGGTCCCTGGGGCCACGTGTAGTTGGCTGATCAGCCCGGTTTCCCGTGCACCTCCTGGAGGTGCAGCCAACCTGTGGGGCGGATCGTGCTGGAGGGGCCAGAGGACGCGAGAGCCTCCTCGCCCTCGTGTCCACGTTAAACTCTACAGGCCTTGGGCGGGCCCCGGATTCCGGGGCACAGCGCCCCAGCGCCCGCAGACCTCTCTCCCGCGGGAACTCTCGCACTCTCCTGCCCAGCCCGGGCCGGAAGTACCGCCCCCCAGCGGAACGCTCCGTCCTCGCCACTCATTGGCTGCGGAGGACGTCAGTGCTGCGGGGGCGAGATCTCAGGCCGGCACCTGGCAGGCCGCCCCGGCTCCCTCAGCCTGCAAGAAACCAAGCAGCCCCATCCACCCACCCCCACCCTCTCGCAGGGTCCTCTGCCCTTCTGCATCTCAGGCCCATTTCCCACCGTCCCCACAGTTTCTGCACTTTGACTCCTCCTGGAGGCAAAGTTCTTAGGCTCCACCTCCTCTCCCCGACCCCAGCCAGCTCCCAGGCCGGGGCCAGAGAGGATGCTGCGGTTTCGGCAGTGAACCAGTGTGGCCTGGATCTCCCCGAGGCCAGCAGAAGGTTCCTTCCTGGCAAATGAAGTAACTTAAGTTTTACATTAACTGTCTTCCGTGCACTGGCCTGCACCACTGTTGCGGCCACGAACACCGCGCGTCCATTCATCAGGAGTGGCCACAACGCATGACAGGGCTGGTGGTCTCTCCTTAAGGATTCCCCGCTGTCAGGCTTATCGGGTCGTCCCCAACGCACCACAGGCATTCTGAGTGAAAGTCCTGTGCCACTCTTCGACCCACCCGCAGCGGCTCAGGCTCCTGCACAGATTGATCGACACACATTCCGCACAACCTGACGACACGCCGCTGTCGCCTGTACGGAGTGCGCACATTTCTTGAAACCCAGAATTCCTCGGAGGAATTAGAAACAGCGGCTGTAATTATGATGAGTACGCAATGCTCTACAAAACGAGGGGCGTCTGATTTTTTTTTCCCAACTGCATCCTGAGGGTCACTAGTCTCAAAGAAGCGGGAAAATCATTTCATTTCTGTAACGTGTTTCTGACTTTCAGTTCTGCCACCACCATTGCTCAAGGGAGGGGACACATCTTACTGTAAAATAAGTATATCGTTAGTGTGTGTCCCGAACAAGGACAGCGATGTGAGCATATGACTCGTTGGTTGGATACTTCATGTCCCAACGCCTACAGAGTACAGGAAAGGGGCGACCTCGCTGCAGCATCCTCGGGGTTGCATTCTCTTCCTGGCACTGTCCTGGGCAACAGTGACCCTCCCACCTTTCTCCTCTTTCCTTCGGGCTCCCCTTCGTCTCCTTGGTTTTGGCCTCTATTTTCAATTTCCTTCTTTCCCAATGCCACCATCACCACCCACGTTGGCTAGGGCCTTGCCACCCCTGTCTCCGGCACTCCTCACCCTAACGGAGTCTCACGAAACTCACTGTCCAACAGGCCGGTCATCCCGCGCTTCTCAAGCCACTGGGGAACCCCACCAGCCAACCTCCGCCACTGAACTTCACTCTGCCAAGTCTGGCTGTGGCGGAATCCTGACAGCTGAGCCTAACCAATCAGCGACGGAAAAATAACCGGAGCTGCCAATCAGCCCCCGCCGGGCGGCGGGAGGCGGGATTTCACCCAAGTTCCTCGGGTCCTGAAACTGAAGAAGACCTGTTGCCGCCGCCGCCGTGGGCGCGCAGTTTCTTAGTTACCGCGGCCACCGCGGCCGGAACCGGTGCCAGGCGCAAAGCCTCTGCCGGTGCCCGCCCACAAGCGGGACCAAGCCCCCTGCTCGAGTGTGGTGCGCCCCGCCCGGCCTCCCGGCTGCGGGCACGGGGCACGCCAGTGCGGCCTGGACTCGCCGTCCCCATCCGCCCCGCGCCTGCGACCCGACAACGACTCACCAGGAAGTGGAGAGTCGTCGGTTCTTCTGCCCGCGAGGGGCCTGGGGTTGGCAGGCAAGCGGCTTGGCCAGGCAGCGCCGCGGAAAGGCCCGCAGGGCCGAGGACTGTGGCCGCGGGGCCTGAGCCGAACGCCACCTCGCGCCACGCTGCCCCTGCACACGCTGCAGGCGCGGCCACCCACCCTCTCACGGCCCCACACGTCCCGAGCGCGAGCCTAGCAGCAGCCCATCCTCCCGCAACTGCTGCTCCTCCTCGGGTGGACGCTGCTGTCAGGAGTGTAAACATCCCGGCATCCCCGAGGAGAGGGCGGGGCGTCCCCCGCCACGCCCACCGCGCCGCCAGCCACGCCCCCTTCCTCCCTCTGGGTCCCCCAGCCCCGGGGCAGCCTCTCCGGCGGTCCCTGCGGGCTCTCCCCACAGCGCCCTGCAGAGCAGAGGAAGCCCGGCAGCCCTCCCCCCAGCACACCGCTGCTACTGTCCCGCCTGGAGGTGCGGGCAGTGTTGTGGTCGTGCCCCACCCCCGCCCCAGCCTTTGGGCCAACTTGCCTCCCACTAGGGGCGGGGGTCCTCCCGCTTCTGCAGAAGTTGTTTTGTGTTCACCTATATTTAAATGCCCCCACCTGCAAGCGGTGAACCAAATGAGTGACGACCCCTTTCTTCTGGATCACAGTGCTGGGGATTCCATCCTCTCTTATTATGGGTTTCAACCACCTGAGCGTTGAGGGAACCTGCGTTCAAGTCCCAACCTGGGGGACAGTGGCTCTGGGGACATGCCAGAGAGGTGAACATCCCGGCTTGCACCTGCACTCTTACGGGGGAGGCTATGCATAATATATACTATAATATACATACACATTCACATCCCAGAACCCGGCACAGGAGCCGCCCAAGGCAATGCTCTGCCTCCAGCCCCTTGCGGACTTCAATCACTGGACAGGCATTAGTGGGGGAAACAGCTAGGAGGCAGAGTGGAGTCAACCGCACCTGATTTCTAATCTCAGCTGGGTGATTATTAACTCTCACCTGGCGGCAAGTTATTTCACCTGTCTCAAGAATCAGTGTGTTCATCTGTGAGGAGACAACAGCAGTGATAACACATCTATCTCTAAGCCTGTGGCGAGGGTTACAGGAGATAATAATGCACAGTGTTTAATAAGCCCAAGAGCCCCGCACTAAGAAGTACTCATCGTGCAGTACGTATTTTGTGGTGTATAAGGCGCACATTTTTGCCCAAATTTTCTAGGGAGATATAAGAATGCACATTGTACATGGGTATCGTGATTATGTACAATGGGTATAATAACAGGTATAATAATCCCATGCATAATGTGCGCAAAAAAGTGGGTGTGCATTCTACATGGCAAAATACAGTAATAGTTACTGCTCCTAGGTCTTGTCACGACTTTGACTTCCCTACCACAGGGATTCGAGCCACGAATGACTAGATTATAGCTCAGATACTTAAAACGTTAAGGCTATGCAATTAAGATTTGGAAAGTTTATTTTTAGAAAGAAAATAATTCAAGATCTCAAGAGGAGATGCTGAGTCCCATTGCTCCAGAAGTGCTAACCAAGGTGCCAGACACAGTGCTGAGGAATGACAAGACACAAAGGCCCCGCTCTCCTGGGGCTCCCGCTGCAGTAGAAAAGGCGACCATCATCATCATCATCATCATCATCATCATCATCACTCTGTAAATATGCACTATGTCAGGTGGTGAATCATACAAACACAAAGCAGGGTAAGGAGACATGGGGAGGCAGGATGCCATCTCGAATACGTTTATCTGACATTTGAGCAGAGACCTAAAGGAAGTGAGATAAGGAGCCACCTGTCTGTCCAGAGGCAGAGCATTTACAGTAAATGCACCGCTCCTGCTGGAAGTGGGTGTGGCTTGTTTCAGGAATGACCAAGAAGACAGAGGTCAGTGTAGCTGAAATCCAGTGAACAATGGGTGAGCACTAGCAGGTGACATCAAAAGAGGGGGTGGGATACAGAAAGGGGACACATGTAGGACCTTGTAACTTTGAAAAGTTACTCTGAATGAACTGGCAAATCATAGAAGGAATGACCAAGTAGGACTTGGGCTGGGGAGAGCACAGTGGTAGTGTGGGGAATAGCCTAGGGTAGAAAGAGCTAGAACAGAAGACTATTCCAATGGCCAGGTAGAAGATACTGATGACCTAGACCACTGTGCTAACAGAAGAGGTGACAACGGCCAGGCTCCAGATGCATTTCTAAGACACGGCCAACACACTTTGCCAGTAGACTAGATGTGGGAGCGGAAAGGAGGCAAGGATGAAGCTGGTGACATTGGCATTTGAACCAGATCATCTGTGAGGTCATACGACATCAAAATCACTCAGTCAAATACGAACAGTGCCCCTTGAGTCACTCACAGGCACCTCTCGCAGGAAAAATAAGCAGGTATTCCTGGGGTGAAGACATTTCAAGGTAATACCTGAGGCATTTCTCTTTTAGAAAATGTAGATAGATAGATGATCGATAACAGCCCGGGTTAACTAAACTTCCAATTCCTCTCTGGACCAGATATTTCCCTAGTGCAAGGAAAACATACACTTTCTGAACACTAACTGATAGGCAACTGGATCAAAATGAGCTCATGAAGCCCTAGTGGCCGCAGACTTCGTCTAGGAAGTATCCTATCAGCGGCGACAGGGTACCCAGCATATTGAAATCATCTGCATGTGTCCTATTCTTCACCTTGAAAGACCACAAAGTTACAACTAAGTAGTAGGATAGTGTTTTCAAACTTGGGAAGACTGTCAGAACTGAATCCGCTGAACTTTCTGTTTGTGACGTTTTTATCACCTGTGTGGTAGATGGGGAATGTTGTCCCCAGCCTCTGGCCCCTGGCCTGGAGTAAGTGCTAATGGAAAAACAGAAGTCTGGCCAAGGAAACTCCTCTGGTCCCAGGGACCATTACAGCAGAGCCCAGCTCTAACTCCTTTCTAGTTATCCCCCCACCAGGCTCGCTCCAAAAGTGCTCATTTGGCTCCACAAAAGGCATTAATTACAGTTCTTTTTATAGGAGCAATTTAGTGCTTAACCTCATTGCCAGGCAATACGATACACACAATCCACTATCAGATTAACTTTGCTGTCAATGGTACTTGATTATGATGCTAAAAACCTGTCCGTTCACACCACATCGTCACATTGTATTAATTCGTACAGCTTTACCGGGCCCCACACAATTAAAAAAAAAATCAGAGGTAGTGTTGATTATCAAAACTACTTTTTATCCATAGGAAACCCAGCCCAGGTTCGGCATGAACGCAACTTCTCTGTAAGGAGAGAAGCTTGCTGGAAACATTTTTTCCTGATGAAGGATGATGAGGTAATATTAAAAATAATTCTCCTTTGAAAAAGATCCTAACCACGGAGGGTGAGACCAGACTCAAACACGGTGCTGGCAACACGTGGATTTGAAAAGCTACTGGGGATATTGGCAGCCACTGAATTTGGCAGCTACGCGGTGATGAGGCTTAGTCAAGCTGTTGAAATGTCTGGAAGAAACTCGGCCAAGAGGAGGAAATCAAAGGGCAGACGGCAGACGACCCAAGCGAGGTCACTTCTTTCTGTCGGGCCCTGGCTGTGGCCACTGCAGTGTCAGAAGATAAATCTTTCTTATGCTTTGAAAACACCCGTGAAAAATATTAGAAAGCAACGTTTTCACCTGAATGGCCCCATGCATTTCAATGTCAACAGGTCATGCAGATGAGCTTTCAATGAAAACAATCAGATCAGCCCTGGCTGGGTGGCTCGGTTGGCTAGAGCGTCATCCCATATGCCAAAAGGTTGCAGGTTCGATCCCAGTTGGGGTGTGTTTTGGAGGCAACCTGTCGATGTTTCTCTCTCACATCGATCTTTCTCTCTCTCTCCTCCTTCCTCTCTCTCTAAAATCAAACATATCCTCGCATGAGGATTAAACAAAGAGATTTAAAAATAAAAGGGCTTCCAGTCAAGATGGCAACATAGGCAGACATGGCTTGACTTTTCTCACAAACACATCAAAATTCCAACTAAAATATAGAACAACCATCACTCAGGAACATCAGAAATTGAGCTGGATAGAAGTCTGACAACTACAGAACTAAAGAAACCACATCCATCCAGACTGGTAGGAGGGGTGCAGATGTGGTACAGGCTGGTCCCACACTCACATGGATAAAAATTTGGGAGGGATATCTCAGGAGCGAGGAGTCCCAGCCCCACACCAGAACCCCCAGCCCCAGATTCCAGTGCCAGGAAGATAAGTCCCCACAACTTCTGAACCAGCAAAGATTGAGTCAGTGGAAGAGGCTGCTGGAGCCCTAAGCAGTTCCTCTTGGGGAACCCACACATGGACTTACCTACTCAGACTCACTCCCACTGAGCTCCAGCTCTGGGGTGGCAGCTTGAAGGGCACCAGTAGTACACAGGGAGAGACTGAAGTGTCTGGCATTGGGATGAGCAGAAACCTTTGTCTCTTTGCTGAGCTTCCCCCCCACAGAACCGGTAGGCTGGTGCCACATCTGAGACTCCATCAATCTGGATAATACTGTGTGACCCACCTTGGAGATCCACAGAGGCTCTACCCCACCCAACTCACTGGCCCACACAAGCTGCTTTTCCACAAGAATGGCTGGTCTTGACTCCTAAATCCCCTCAAACAAGCAGCAGCTAGCCTCAATGAGCCCCAGGCCTAGAACTAGCAATCTAGATTCACAGCTTGGTTTCATCTTGGGAAGTTCCAAGCCCAGCATAAGTAGCAGCCATCTCAGATTGCTTTACAGCTCAGGCAGGGTGGCCCTGAGCAAAACACAGGTTGAGGCTGACCCTGGCCTGCACCACCCAGAAAACCCCAGGGCCAGCGCACCCAGTGGACAGCTACAGACCACATCAGAGCACCACCACCTGCCCCTGCACAGTTGATCCTCCACAGAGGGCAGAGGTTGGTGGTCAGTGGTCACGGCCAATCCTTGCAGCTGACTGGCCTGGATAAATCCCTCCCATTGATATGCCAACAGCAACCAAGGCTCAACTACAAGAGGAGGGTGTACTCAGTCCACACAGAGGGTACACCTCGAGTACCCAGCTTGGGTTATAGGGCAGGCTGTGCCACTGGACCCTACAGGGCACCTACTACCTTAGACCACACTACCAAGAAATGGAGTCAAAGCAGCTCTACCTAATACTTAGAAACAAACACAGGGAGGCTGCCAAAATGAGAAGACAAGGAAACATGGCCCAAATGAAAGAACAGAACAAAACTCCAGAAAAAGAGCTAAATGAAGTGGAGATAGGCAATCTATCAGATGCAGAGTTCAAACCACTGTTCATAAAGACACTCAAGGAACTCAGTGAGGACCTCAATAGTATAAGGAAGATGCAGTCAGAAACGAAGGCTTCACTAATTGAAATAAAGAACAATTTACAGGGAAACAACAGTAGAGTGGATGAAGCTAAGAATCAAATCAATGATTTGGAACATTAGGAACCAGAAAACACCATGCAGAACAACAAGAAGAAAAAAGAATCCAAAAAAATGGGGATAGTATAAACAGCCTCTGGGACAACTTTAAGAGGTCCAACATTTGCCTCATATGGGGTGTCAGTAGGAGAAGAGAAAGAGCAAGAAATTGGAAATCTATCTGAAAAAATAGTGAAAGAGAACTTCCCTAATTTGGTGAAGGAAATAGACGTATAAGTCTAGGAAGCACAGAAAGTCCCAATTGTGATGGATGCAAAGAGGCCCCCTCCAAGATACATCATTATTAAAAGGCCAAAGGTCAAAGAAAAAGAGAGACTCTTAAAAACAAGAGAAAAGAAGTTAATTACTGGAAAGTTTCCAGATGGGAGGGGAGACAGGGAGAAAGGGTGAAGGGGTGAGGGGATTAAGAAGTACAAACAGGTGGTTACAGAACAGTCAAGGGGATGTAAAGTACAGTACAGGAAATGGAGCAGCCAAAGAACTTAGATGCACAACCCATGGACATGAGCAATTGCCTGAGGGGGTAGGGGGTGCTGGGTAGAGGGGGCAAAGGGGGAAAAATCAGGACAACAGTAATAGCATAATCAATACAATATAATTTAAAAGAAAATTAATGTGGAAGAATAAAAAAATAAAATAAAATAGAGCAATTAGATCAGCCCCGACTATGTCCCCACATCAAATCACTAGCATTCAAAATCACGGAAAACCGGCTCTGCCATGTCCCAGGTGTGTACTTAGTCACGGTGCTTGGAGAACAGGGTTCATGGCCAAGGCAGCAGCAGCCTGGGGGGGGGGCTGTTGCCCAGCTCTTTTTATAGCAGTTAGAGACCTGAGGGAACATTTTAGTCACATATATGTACATATACACACATATATGTATATATATACACACACACACACACAGATATACACATACATATACACAAACACACACGTATATAAAATATCTATTTTTAAATGTAGGGAAATGTCATTGTGTACACTGAGTGCACAACAGGAAAGAAAGTACAACTAGGACTTTGGGTTTCTATCACGATTTCCTGTGGCCAACAGAACCCAGCTGAATTCACACTTTTTGTCTCTTGGTGGAAAAGCCACAGGGCCGTTAGCCATGGGCCACAAGTCAAAGCCATAAAGGAAATACACTCAGAAATCATTTCCTGTTTCACGCTCGGACACCTGTCCTCCATGCGGAGTGAACTGGGAGATTAGTTCACAGGACAGCTGTCCTCAGTGATGGTGGCATTTTCACTGCAGGTCCCCGATCACCTCTTAAATATTTACACCAACAGACTGGGTTAGTGCAGTCATCAAATCCCAATGGTAACTCAAAACATGGTCTGGAACATTCTGTGTGCACGCATCTCCCCTGACACGGGGATGTTACTGATACCCTGTGATTTCATACCACCAGATGGGACGATCTCGAAGAGTCCTTCCTCATCCATCTCCTTGCCCCTCTCCTGAGGCCACACTTCATTCCTGGGACACAGGAACTCCTTTCTGGTTGGAATGACCAAAGCGGTTGTCTATTTCCTAATTAGGAAGGAAAAGGGAAAACTCTAAATATTTCCATTTACATTTAGTGTTGGTTGCCACATAGTCACACTAAGAGGCTACTCTGTGGCTACAGGTTCCAAAACACCTCTCTAACAAAGTCCCCAGGAGAGGTGACATGTGGCGTTCCCCACTTCCTAACCCTGTTTGCTCATCCTCAGGCCTGGATTGCTTAAAGCACACAAATCTCCATTCTGTGCCCCACCCTCCACCCAGCTTCCCTATTCCTGGAGGAAGTGCACCTTCAAACACCTCCACAGTTATTCCTGCAGCCCAATCCCCTGTTAATAAATGTACAGCCTGTTTGGAAACACAGCACGTGGGTGAGCCCAGAGTCAAAATCCCGCCACCACGCGCCCACGTCGGGCTGAAAGCAGCTCGTCCTGATGATCAGCTGAGCTCATCCCGCAGCCCCAAGCCCGCCACACTCCTGCCCTGGAGTTCACTGTGGGATAAAATCCAAGGGATGCAGACGTGTTATCTCTTTGTCCCCTGTCCCATCAGCTTCTCTGCACAGAAGGTAGAATTTAGGCAGCGGAAGGAGCTCCTGAAGCAGCCCTTTGCAGACTAAGACAATACCACTTCTAAAGCTTGAGAATTAGGGGCCCGAATCAGAGACGCGTGCAAACACTGGATGATGAAGTGGCCATTCTTAGATGTCAAGGCAGGGTCCTGCGAATTCATGAGACATTCAAGGACTGGGGAAGGCAAGTCCCTGCTTCTCTGCAGGTGGATGGAATAATCTGCTCTGAAAGAACGGGGGAAAACAAACTAGAATGTCACCCATGGAGACTAGAAAGAGCCCTCATTGGACAAATATTGTCGTACTTGCCCATCACTGTGACTTATCGCTCTATAACTAGTAAGTTTATTTAACCTGTGGGGCCTTTAACTTGTTTATATAAAATGTAATTATTTTATATAATTTTCATTACTAAATCTTTGTTATTTTTGAGATATATATCAATTTTTAAAGTTATCTAAATGTAAATAACAAAAATTATTTTAAAGTACATTAATATATACACACATAATGTGTTTTTTGAGCAACCACGGTACACAGCTGTTTATAATTCTGCCTTGTTTTTATTTGTCTTTGCCTTGCTCAAATGGAAAGACAATCATCACTTTGTTCTGAAGACAATAATAAAAACATCACTGAATATCACTTGTTTATGTTGTAAATTGGGTGCAATTAATATTTCATCAGGTCTAAGTCCTTAACTTCTATCTGAGTAGTTCAGTACACTTTGCTATTTTACACAGGAAGCTGGTAGAAATATCCCAATGTAAATTAGAGGCAATTGGGAAAAAATAAACATGAAAACTAATCATGTCATGTCAACATTAAGTAGTTTTAATCTCCTATAAAAAAATTTTAAAATACATTTCTGTCACCATTACAAAAACCAAGCCTTTATTATGAGTGCCTCCCTGGCAATATTATCAGGGATTATTCTGTCCTGAGACCTAGATACACAGAGAGACCATATGAAGTCAGAACAATCACATCATCTGAATGTTTGCTGTGGATTGTTTAGCCCCTGAAGGCTAGAATCTACTTTCATCACTTTCAGAGTCTAATATTTTCATTCCCCTTATCATATTCTATGTGGTTTCCTGTTTCAAGACCCTCTAAAGTCCTATGCCTATAAACTGGACAAACGTCAAGCCCTGCACCCGCACCTGTTTAACACACACTGAGAACCAGCTGCCATAGGAAGAGGTTTGCACACCTCGAATGACCTCGTGGACCCGTGAAGACAGTGTCCTCCAGTAAGACTCAGGACACAGAAGATACGGCCCAGAATTAACAGCAAGAGTGCCTTCCTAACCTATCAAATCTCCCTCAGTAAAATTTTTAAATGGAATTGAGCTCATACTTCAGGCCTGGTTTCAAGGTGACCTGCCCAAAAGCAGGCAGGTGAGCTGAAGTTGTGCAAGCTCACCTGTTAGCTCGAAAAAAGGACAAAATCTTGCAGGTTAGCTAACGAGCAGCCCAGTTCCGGGAACATGTGCAAGTCAAGGGTATTCCTGCCTCACTCTTGTTTCCCTCAGGACGGAGCCTTGCTCTCCAGTACCATCATGGATTAACTATAAAGTTTTAGTTTCGTTAGTTTTGCGGTTTTAAGGTTAATGAGTGTTAGGGCATGTCACTGCACTTATTCTTCCATCTGAATTCTATAATGAATTCGTAGACTTTCATTCCTTTGGTTCCTAAGTGTCATTTGCTCTTTGATATCTCTGTCAAAGTATACGTGCTTTTGAAAAGGAGTTACACATCAAGCCTACTCAGTGAGCACCCTCTGGGGAGACAGTCTGAGGAGAACAAGGGATAAGATGCTCTGAGAGGGAGTGAGAGGAAGGGACCCCCTTAAGACTGGGTAGTCCCGGATGGCTTCCCCGAGGAGGTGACTTTTAAAGTGGGCTCTGAAGGACATAAAGGAGCCACCTTAGTGCAGCTACATCTGTTCCCCCCCTTCCACATGGAAGAAAAGAATGCAAGGAGGAGCTCAAAGATCTGGGGTTACAGAGACGTCAACTCGGTGGCTGCACTGTTATTAACTTAGAGATTGTCAAATCACTGTTGACGTAATGAATAGTTTTCATCTGTGAAACAAGTGGGACAGTTTCCCCCCAAGACCGTCTTAGAATTACGCCAATGCTTCGGGAAGCAGGTGTAGTTATTCTTTTCTGCCCTTTTTCTTGATTTGATTCCTCTGTCCCTTCCCTTCCCCTTCCACAATCTTCTCTCCTTCCCTTCTCTCTCCTTCCCCAGACGTGTTTAGTGTCTCCTACGCATTAAGACTCTATGGCATTCTGTAAATATGGTACTTCATTGTTTCTCACGTACTTTATTTAAAAACATGTAACACCTGTGAGGTTGAGGCACCTCCCATATTCATTAGCCAGAATCTGGAACTCTCTCCACCCCTCAGTCCACTCACTGATGGAGAGGGCTCTGATGATAGTTAACACAAGCCGTCACTATGAGTATTGAATGAGATGAAGTGCGATCGATATGATGATACTAAACAAGAAAACAGATATATTGGATTTCCCCAATTTTTAAATCATGGGGATTGTTGCATTTTTACTTTATACAATAGGTATGCACTGAGTCATGTAATATTTTACTAGTACTCTATGGAGGTGTGATTATATACAGTACAGTGTATGAAATTAATTGTACAGATGGATGAATTTCGACCCGTGTAACCCAAATACACCTTTCATCACCCTGCTTTAGTTGACCTGCTTATCCCAGCTGTCTTCTCTCCCCCAAGATTAGTGTTGTGTGTGCTGAATTTTCTCACTAAAGGCAAGCCTATACTTCTGTGTCTTCCGCCAGCAATCTGCATGAGTTCCAGGTGCCGCGCATCCAAGCCAACGTTCGGCGTTTTCAGTCTTTTTAATTTTGGCCACTCTAATGGCTGTATAGTAACATTCCACTGCAGTTTTAATGAACTATTTCTCTTTATTCCTCAAGTTGTCATGTTTTATCATTCAACCCATTCCATCCAATTATTCTATCAAAGTTACTATGACAATGAGTTTGAATATTAGTTTTCCAAATTCTAAATTCAAGGTTGAAGATTGCACTTTAAGCCATGTCCCCACCCTTCCCCTCTAAGTACCCTTGTCGTGTTTCTATGCAAATATACCTTCTACAGATGTACTATTTCATCATAAGATCTTCCTTCTGTGGAACACGTGTAAAATGCTGTATCCCTGAAGAAAGAATTAGAACAACTATTAATTCTAGCACATCTTTCCATTTTTTGCTTCCCCAAATTATGCAGATTTATCAATAATTCAAGAAAACTTCCTGGGCCATGTACTAGAAAATTCAAAGCTAGCAGGGCATTAGCTTTAGACAAAGTAGCAAGATGACATTTGTGGCTGAGGAATGAAAGGCAGACTCGGTGTCACAAACGTGACCCTTACCCGTCAAGAGTGGAAGCTCATGAGTCAGCTTTTCAGAGCGATCCCACCAGACAGGCTAGGAAAGAAGGAAGGGTAATTTCAGCTTTAGAAACGATCTGGTCCCAAAGGATAAAACTCCTGAAAACTTCTACTCATCCTTTTCTTCTTCTTCTTTTTTTCTTAAAACTGAATAACACTGCTAGTATTTTAAGCAGGGAGACTCCAAATGCCACAGTAGAAAGATGAAGGTTTAATACCAGCAAACTTTTATGGGATGAAAGAATTAGTTTATTTTATGTTGTCGCCAGACATGCAGGCCACTGCCAGTGCATGCCGAGGGGCCCCCCAATACCTTAAAGCCCTTGCTGAGAGTTCTGCCCAATCCCCACATTTATTGATTCGTTTCCATGACATAGATGTGGACTTGGAGCAAAACACTGGGGAAAAAAGGCTTAATTTTCAAACTCTCTGTCCTATTTTCTTCTACTATTCCCTAGCTAGACTTTGAATTATTGAATCACCAAGAAAATGGCAAAGGAAGGGGAAGAAAGAAGAAGAGAAAAAGCAGTATGGAAGGGCAACACTGAAAAATCGTGCTCTTATGCCAAAGGGTGCCCATCAGTGGAAATACTCACCCCTTTTCAGCTTCGAAGAAAGAAAACCCCTCACCCTGCAAAAGTCTCTTTTATTAGAGACACTTGTTGAAAGACTCACTATATTGAACGAAATCTGCCAGGAACCACAGCACCAACACCTGGGTGGGAAGGTATTAAGCAGTCTTTGTCTCGGGCCTGCTTTGCTTCCCAAAGCTTCCACATCCATGTCAGCGTTGCTGGGTTCCTTTGTCCACCCCCACCCCCACTCATCATCCGTCCTATAAATCCGAGGATCCATGAACGGTGTTTGTTCGTTTACACAGGAAATTTTAACTCTGCCCGTTTAACATGTTCATACACATTTACTCACACAACTTCCTGAGGCCCATTGATGTGCTTTTCGGCGTAAGTGGCAGAGGTAGGTAGAGGTAGGTATTTTATAGGGGCGGGCACAGAGAAGACTACTTGCAAAGCTACTGCTTAACTTTGGAAACACGGAGCTGACTCGGCACCTGTTAGGGGATGGATTGTGACCCCCACCTCCTTCCCCTCCTTTTAATGCTGAAAGCTCTGACCTCCAGGACCTCAGAATGTGACTATTTGGAGATAGGGCCTTTACAAGGGTGATTAAGTTAAAATAAGTCTGTGAGCATGGGCCCTAATCTGACCTGACCAGTGTCCTTATAAGAGGAAATTTGGACCCACAAAAAGAGACACCAGAGAAGGGGCTGTGTGAGGACACAAGATGGTGGCCGCCAACAAGCCAAGGACAGGGCCTCCAGAGGAGACCAGCCCTGCCTGCTTCTTGACTGGGCCGTCCAGCCTGCAGAACTGGGAGGAAATGAATTTCTGCGGCTGAATCCATCTAGCCCGGGGCATTTAGTTACAGCAGCCCGAGCAGACTAATACAGCATCTTAGACTACAGCTGGAGTCCGTGTAGAATCTCACAATCTTATTCAATCATTGTTTGGCCTGTTATAGAGAAGTCTTTTTGAAAAATAAGCAGATTCAGCTCCTTTTTTTTTTAAAAAGGAACCAAAATGGATGTGGTATTTTAAGAATTCGTATAAAAATCTTTAGTCCTCATTGGTAAGGTGCTGAGTAGAATTGTGGAAAATGAATAAACATGAATCTAAGTGTGCTTTTGTCTCAAAACTCTATGAGAGAAACCAAACTCTGGAAATTCTGGGGCACGTGACTTTTTCTCACTCACAAGTGTAGCGTTTTTTTTTTGAGTTATGCCCCATTTGCAGGGAAGGTAAGTTATTAAATTTGAGCTTAGCTGGTCTTTTACCTACATCTACTTAAATTTTATAGTAAACTCTGATAACTCTTTCCAATTTCCATAGCTTTCTCTGACTTTCTATTTGTGCAATAGGCTAGTACGGGTGGTTTCAGCCATGAAAAGGCGATACTTAGAAAGAAAAGCAGTTTTGGAGCTCTGTGGAGATTTTAGATCGGTCTCAATAAAAATAACTAAAGTAATGAAGTTGGTATTTTGTAGATGACAAAAGTGGAAATGACGTGAAGTCCTCAAAAAGGTTAAGGTCGCATTCAGATGAGTATTAAGCATTAAGGATTCCATGAGAAGGAAATAAGTGCTTTCTCATGTCTCTAACCAAATTTTTGGCTCTTAATGCGAGTTTAGAAAAATCTTGAGTCAAATGTCACAATTCCCAAGGATTTTGTTAATAGCTTTCTACTCAGCATTCACCGGAGGGCCTGGAGAGTCACTGCACTTGGGAACGTCTCTCCCTGTCCAGGTCAATTCCACAGTGACCAGGGGGCTTGAAACCCGGGCGGTCTCAGAACCGTTCCTGAGGAGGGAGAGTAAACCAAGTCGAAAGGGTCAGCATGTGAACACGCTCCTTTTAACATTTTTAAGAATTACAGTCAGTCAAAATGGTCCAAGGTGCTAAATTAATTTTGCTCTTATTAAAATATGCTGTGCTCTTTTTCTTTCTTAACTGAACTAGGCTTCTTTCCCCCAAACTGATCCCTCAGCCATTCTTCTTTGTGACAGCCTTATCAGAACCCATCAGGCACTCTCCCCTGAGGCAGGAGCTAACACAGCTCATTAATTTGGCAAGTAGGACAGATTGAAGAGTGATGTGGCTTCCTCATTCCCCAAATCACTCAGCTGCTACTCACCGTCTTCACTGAGCGGTGGGTTATAACCAGGTAACAGAAATATCCCAAAAAGTCATTCCAGAGCAGTTGGAAGCAATATGGTGTAGTGGGTCTAGCTTTATCACACATTTCTTATCAAGATGGCATTCCACAGAGCAGATAAGAAAGAGGATTACAAATTTCAGTGGAAACAACAGACATTAGTAGCTATTATTATCGAAAGGATGGATTGGCACCCGACAATCAGATTCCTGGAGTTATCAGTTGAGTTTCCGCCATGCACAATTCTCCCACACACGTGCACGGCTTATGGACACTCTGCGTATTTTTGAGTTGCCAGAAAAAAGAAAAATGTCTTGAGGATTTGACTATGTCTTATAAAAACGTAGAAACGCACTCCTGAACCATCACTTTGCCCGTCTGAACTCAACAACATCATTCTGGTTGTGACGTGTCAAATTCCTTCCACAGGAGAACACGCGTTATTACCCCTTGACTAGTAAGGATTTGTGGAGTCACCTGTCAGTACCTCAAAGGCGAACCCTTCAGCTCATGCAGCATCTAGACCCATACTCAGGGCTCACATCAGGCAAATTAAAGAACAGGACCCTAAAAATAACTGTAAAGTGAAAGAAGGGCTGACAAAGCTAGAGGGGAGCACATGCATATTCATTCTCCACTTGAAATTTGTCATAATAAGAATAAGTAAATTTAGCAAGGTGTTTTGTTCAAAGGAATATTAAAGTTAATTGCTCATTATTTTCTCGTTCCAAGGAGCTTATCTAGGTGTCTGGAGATGTCAGCTAAGAAAAGAGACAAAACTGCCTTTCTTCAGATGGAAAAGAAACACAATTAAGGAAATTATATGCAGTGCATTAGGAGGTGGTCAGAACCCTAGCAGAAAAGTCATGTGGTCACGCAGAAAGGCTCCAGGAGGCTGGCTGGCCTTCAGGGTGTGAGAGTCGGCTGTGCGGACCCTGGCAAGGACAGCTCTGGGCACAGGCACCAGCCAACGCCCAGGGCGGGGCAGGGCAGGTGCCAAGGAGCTGGTCACTCATGTCTGATAAATGACAGCAGACCACAGCGGCAAGGCCAGTGAGGGCAGGGGTGGGAGAAGATGAGGCCCCAGCGCAGAGGGGGACAGCAGCAAGTTGGGAAGGGCTGGCAAGCTCTCTGAAGCCCTAGATTTCGACTCTGAGTCATCTGCGGAGTCATTTGCGAAGTCCTCGCATGGTCACGAGCAGAGACATAACAGGACATTTCTTACACCCTGAAAGGAATTCTCTGGCTGCTAAGCCGAGTGTTCTCTAAAGGGACGAAGAATGAAGCCGGGGGACCAGCTGGGAAGCTATTTCGGTGATGCGGGGCACCGGCTGCCATAGATGGGAGCAGAGACATTAAGAAGGAGTCATTCTCTGAATGTATTTTGAAAAAGGAGCCAACAGGATGTCCTCATGAATAGGGTTCAGGTTGTAAGAACAAGACAAGTAAATGATAAAGCAATAATTACAGACCCTCTAAGTCATTCTCGTAGCTTTAAATAATACACTTGTACTGTCACACATTGTTCCACGGATGTTGGAGGCAGCTGCCATTCGCTCTAGCTACTTTTTTGACCAGCACATTTGGGAAAACTGCAGTGTGATGACTCCATCCTCTCCCATATAAGAATCAAACTCAGTCTCATTTCCCTGGCATCTACAACAGAACCACATGACCTAGCTTCTGCCAATGACTTGTGTCTATTCAAAATCTAATTAGTCCATGAACAACATGAGCAAATGTTGGGTTGCAACCTCTTGCGAGCCTTCCCAGATGTGACCTGAAACTGGCCCCCATACACAAGGGGCAGGGAGAGACCCAAGAGAAAGGTAGGTAGCTGGCAGATTGGTAGGTGGCAGCTCAAATAAGCAAGGGGACTAATGAGGCTTGTCTTGGGTGGCTGTGAGATGAGTAGGTCTCCACATCGGCCTGTCAGAATCTTAAAATTTTATATAGGAGGCTTATGTGGGCTTAGTCACATCCCCAGGGTGTCTTAACTGGGGTCAGTCAAGTCCCCAGTCCAGAGAGTATCAACCCTATGTTTCTATCCCAAGGCTATGTCCTTGGGACAGCTTCTGGAAACAGGAAAGACAACCAGCAGGTACATTCCAAAGCACAGGAGTGAGTGAGGAGCCTCAAATGATCCAGGTCCAGCTCACAGGTCAACCTCTGGTCACATCTTCTTGATGACCTTCCCCAACCGGGAAAAGAAACAGTCTCCTTTGGAGTTTCTCTCTCTCTCTCTCTCTCTCTCTCTCTCTGTGTGTGTGTGTGTTGAGTGTGGTAGTGGTCTCCTAGTGTTGTGTACCTGAGTTCCCGGCACAAAATTGTGCTTTGATGGGAAGCAGAGGTAGGTCCTTCTAGTGTCTGGTGGGCAGCACCAAGGACTTTTGTCATCAGACCTGTTCTGTGACAAGCTTTGAATATTTCCCTCGGAAGCGGCCTTGAGCCTATTTTTTTTAAAGCCCTTCGGAAGCTAAACTCACATTGTTAGATTCACAATGAATTTTAATGACTCCTTTTTGCTCAATGAAGCCTATTCAAGTGCTTACCATTAGCACCCTTGATGAGTGTCAGCAGTTAGGGATGATCTCTTTCCATCCCCATGATGGAAGAGGAGGATCCCTCCGTTATTCAGCCTCCAAAGGTCCCTTAGAGCCGCCCCGTGTCCATTCTCTGTGTTCTCATTTTTGTGGCTGTATCTACCATGTTATACTGATGAGCTCCACATTTATACTCATGAGTGCCTACCTGAATCTCTGCAGAACGGACTGGAGGCATCCCAAAATTAATATACACAAAAAGAAATTTCCAACTGCCTCCCTGAACGAATCTCCCCATCCTCCATAATGCTGTTTCTCTCTGATACTTTCTCCCCACACCCCATTCACCAGAGAGCCTTGTCAATCACCCCTACCGTGTACTTTGAGAGTTCACGCAGCTGTCATTATTGCCCTTACATCAGCCCAGCCTCTGTCGCCTCCCGTCCGGACCCCGGCCCAAGCCTCCTCATTAGTCTCTGCTTCCACCATGCCCCCTACCACTCACTCCCCATACAGCAATCAGAGAAATCGGTGACATGTTTAGGTCATCGGGATGACTTTCCGAGCCCCAAACCCTTCTGTGGTTTTCCTTTTCATTTGCAATAAAATTCAAACTTCTTTTCATGGACCCTTCAGATCACACAGCTAATACTCAGAAGAGCTAAATTTAGTATTTTTAAAACATGACTTTGGCTAATTAGGGAAAAATACATTGAAAGTGGCCAAGAGTGGCTACGGAAAGACGGGCAAGGTCCTGCACATCCGGCCTCCCTATGATGACAGGCTGGCTGGACCGTTAACAGCGGGAAGGGAGAGCGGAAATGGGCAGGTCAAGATGGGGTTATTTTTTTAAATGCTATAATTGAGCCACCATGATGAAAACACCCACAGTCAAAGGTCAGAGGAAAGAAGATTGCAGAACAATATATATGACCTGGTCCCATTGTGGCATTAACTTTGAGCTAAGAAGGAAATATTCATGAGTATGGGAACCCCTCTCCTATAAAGATAAATTCAATCTCAGATGAATGAGTATTTCTGATTTGGACTTGTCAATCTAAAAGGTAACAAGCTCCACCGATGAGATAAATGTGACAGAGTAAGTGTGACAGGCGTGAAGTGTAAAGTCACACAGTTGTAAAAGACAGTGGAACTATTTCTGAAACTTCCCCACCACTGAAAAATACAGCTGTGCGCTTTTGAAAGGGCGAAATTTGACTACAGAAGCAATCTGAGTCCTTGAAACACCGAAGTTCTGGGATTCGCTCCCAAGGTCAGGTGATGGCTTTGGCACACGGGGTCACGCGCTTCATAACAAGACGGGACCTCGGAGGCCCCGTGTTCACTCCCTCTGTCTCCAGTGCATGCCTTGGCCACGTTTTGGTCTTCCTAGGTTAGTAATTGTTCTTGACACTGTGTCTGAGGAAATACGTCACATTGCCCGACACACAACAGTCGTCTGATAAAAATGATACATAAACTTTCCTCCAACCTGCCCTATTTTGTAAATAAGACAGCCAGCTGAGAACTGGAAAGGCTGGCTGGATCACACAGATCGTTGAGAGGCCTGCAAACCAATAAACGGGCCACTAGATCAATCTCCAAACACAGAAGTAGTTTCTGGCAAAGCACGGAGCCAGAAGTGACATTCTATTTTGGTATGTCTTATGTCATACTTATACTAAAAAAAAAATGTCCTTTGTTCGTCTAAAATTCCAGTGTAACTGGGCATTCATACTTTTATTTACTAAACCTGGTAACTGTCGTGGAAAACTCTGCCCAGCTAATGTATTGTTTTTACTCCTTTTAAAGCAAGGACAGACCAGACGTTGGGGGCTGCAGGCCCTGCTGTGTCTGCACTGCTTTGGTCAACGGATTGTGCTTTGAATTAAAATTCTGCTGACCAGTAAACGCCGTCTTTGCCTTCACAGTGTTTCCAAATATGTATATTTTCATAATTGTAGTTTTCTGCCCCTAATTAGAGTCGGAATCTGTGTTTTATAAAATGACAAGAGATGTTAAGTGAAATGGAAGTTCATACTCACCATTCAAAAAAAACAAACAAAAAAAACAAAACAGGGGACTACTTAACTTGACTGGTTGACCTTTCTGAATTATAAAAGCCTAAAATCATCTTAACAATATTTTATGAGACTTGGACTCTGCACCCAGCTAGTGACTAATTACCAGAAAATACCTGACCTAGGGCTAACCGTTATTATTGAAAGAGGTTTAAAATTCATAACGAAAATATTACATAATCAACATTTTATGTGTTGAAATGCGAGAAGCTGAATGGTCATTAGCCAACAGACTCTGTCCGGGTTGTCGTTCTCGTCATTTTTTTTTTTTAAAACTAGTTTAAAGGGTCCTAGAGTAGCCAATTGGAAGGTGAGTCTTAATTCTCAACATTCCATTAGATTTATAATATACAATAAACCTCAGGGCTACCAGCTTTCACTAGCTCAGCAAATTAGCCTGTCTACCTCGAGGTTGGAATCCAAGCCAAGAAGGGGGTGTAAAAAGAAGTTGAACTGGTCTCCATTTTGCCCCCAGTTTCTGCCACACAGCCCAGACCCCCATCTGAGCACAGACAGACGGTGTCAGGGCTGACCAGCGGCACGTTGTCCACCTGGAGGAATCTGACAGTGACGAGCGAGCCCTGATGTCCCGGGACGGTGGCTCCTTTGGTGGGGGGCCAACAGCTAAAGCCCCTGGTATGTAAAGCTTATCCTGACTGAGCCTTCTGCATTTTGAGCTCTCACGGAAGATTCAGGAAATTTTTTCACTCACAGCTACTTAGAGAACAGGCGTGATTTATGGCCTGGGGCGTCCAGTGTGCTCTTAAGAGAATAATTATTTGATGGAAACATTTGACCTCCTACATTTTGATTCCGCACCACTGCCTTGTAAGACACGATGGATTTTAAGTTGGCTTTGGGGGACAAAACAAGAAAGCAATATTAACTGTATATAGAACATAACATACAAACTGTGTAATTATTAGCCAACATTAAATGTAGCTATTAATTATAAATTTATTTTAGTTTACACATTTAAATTGCTCTAAAAATATTCAAGTGTTTAGCATTCTAATTTACCTTTAAATTTATTATATTTAGTCTTTCATTCAACTGATATTTATTGAGTTTCTATTTTTGCCAAGTGCTCTTTTAGCAAGACCGACAAGAAACCTACACTCTAGTAAATAAAAAAGATATGGCTTAGTATTGAAGACATAACGGTAACTTAAGTGAAGTGGTTAAAATCAGTAGCCTTAATTGGGCCTTAGTGGACATAAAGATACTTCGGGAAACATTAAAGGAATATGATCTCCCCATTTATAAACAGACAAACTGGATCTTCACATATGAAATATCTATCATTGGCACTGAATTTGAATGTTACGTACACTTTTGGTTGGCTAATAAGTGTGGCTACCTATCAAGTATCATTTTCATCATTTTAGCAAAATCGTGCTGTTGAAGGGTTCTGTTTGCTTGCCACTCAAAGAAACTGACTCTTTTAAAAAAAAAATCTAGACTGAGCCACCTGAATATAATGTTGAATGGCAGCTCCCCGCTAGAAACTGCAAACAGAATTAAAAATGGCACCTTAGTCCTGGGTTAAAATTACTAAACACTGTCCTGGCTTGTCTTGGAATTATCTCAGCTAGCTTCCCACAGAAAGGGAAGTATACCGGAATAGTCAGTATGTGTAGATTCAGGCCCTTAAATATTATTATCACCTCTTCTATCAACTAGTTGCTTGCCAGCTCCTCATTCAAAAGGACTTTCCAAGTCCCCGGCTCTGTAGGAAATGAAGACGAGTCATTGCCAGTAAGTGTCCTTTTTCCCACAGCCAGTATTTGTAATCGCATTAGACGTGTCTTCGGCACCCAGAGAGGATGCCTACTCCCCACAGCTATCACGAACCATTAATTTAATTAAAATCTACAAGTCTAATGTTGTTACATCTGCTAAATGCATTAACTTTCATGTTAATTACCAAAATGTTAATGTTGCATTGAAATAATGTTCCCTTCTGACAGTTCATCTATCGTTTAATTATTTATTTTGTTGGGGAATATGTGCAGAAAATGGCAAAGAGAGCAGACTAGGAAGTCAAATTAGAAAAATGAGAAAGAAAAGCAAAACTAAGAGGAGTAAACCTTATATTCAGATAAAAGTGGCTGAATCATACTTAACATTCTTCATCTTGTACGTAAAGGAAATATGTCCTCTCCCTTGTCTTACATCTGAAATATTTTTAGAATAACGCTTCCCCATTTTTTGCAGCTGGTTTATCGCGATGGTGCTGATATCCATGCCTGATCTCTCCACTGTCAAGAGTTTATAAGAGTGCACATTCCTTTACTCATATAAATCATGGAAAAAGAAAGCTTCAGTTTAAGGGAGGAAAAAAAAAAAACAGCGTCCTGTGCTTTGTATTGAAATCTTTATTTATTTTTTAAAACAGATTTATTTCCATAAGTTATCCAATGTGCCTTTGAGCAAATAAAAAATAACCAAAGGAATTCTCAAATACCTACATGGGCCATTGCAGTGAGCTACTCAGTAGGAATATCATCAAAGCATGTCAGGCTTCATGGAAAGCGTTGTACCCTCCTAATATTAATATTTAGGAATAGCATTTTCTTCTCATGGATGTGCTGACTGGATATGGTCTTTAAAACAGGTAAGTCTATGTACATGAGCTAATTTTCTAATGGGCTGCATCCTTCTAAAGCAGGATGATATGCGGGGTTGAGCAAAACCTTAGGGCACTTCCTAGGTCGCAAAGATGCTGCCTGTGGTTTTATCACTGGGTCCTCAGTGTCTGGAACTGGCCTGGTGTATGGCTGGCACTTGATATTTTGAGGGTTGATTGAATGCTTCTTTACTTTTCTTCTTTGTAAAATGTTATTGTGTTTTTTTTTCTTTGGGGGGAGCTTTCTGTGTGGCTGCAACATTTATTTAAGTAAGCATATAGCTCCATGCACAACCTGCTCCAAGTCATAAGTAGTCAACTGCACAAAGGTAGAGGTTCCTCCTGCATGCTTGCTGCACACTGATGACCTGACAAAACTGACCATTCAGGGAAGGGGTCCACAGAATAAATTCCCTTCTATATAAATTAGTTATAAAAATAACAAGCACTCTAAATACCTAAAAGAATGAGGGAATCCAATTTTTCTGAAATTGCTAAGTCATGACCCCTGTGTTTGAGTGTTCCCCAAAGTCCAGGTGGGGGTCCCCAGCCCTTTCTAGTTCTCGAACCCTTTAGTTCACCGGCTCTGACACACACACGGCTGCACTGGAAGGCAGTGGTTAAAAAGACTAAAAGTCTTGTATTTACTTCCTTATGTTTGCACATTTACTGTTGGAGATTTTAGAATGTTTCACATACTAAAGTGTGTGGACAACGACGAAGAAGTGGAATGGGGGGAGGTTAAGACCAGAGAGAAAAGACCGCAGATAGAGAAGCCACAAGGGACTTACTGCGCTGGAACTTGGCCCGAAGCTTCCAAGATGACGAAGCAAATCTTTACTGTGATCAGTCATGTGTTTGTCACCAAGCAGAGAAAGCAAATGGATTCCCCAGAGTCCACAAAGCTGTTCCTAATCCCTCACTGTGGCATCAGAAGACATTGATCACAGGTGGCCTTTTATAAAGGGGCCAGGAGAAATGAAAGAGAGTGGATTCTCAAACTTGGGGAAGAGCAAGAGAGGGCCAGCTACAGAGACTTGGTGTTCAGGGCCCACTAGGACAAGTGACCCTGAACTGACACTGTGCCAATCCCTCCTGCTGTGCACATGGTGAAGGTGCAGACTTGGAGAGAGAGAACCTTGGGTCAGGGCACGGCCAGATGGAGGGAAAGAAAGTGGTTGAAAATTGGGGCAAGAAAAAGTGAGGATTAAAATGAGTCCCTATCTTAAGTTGTTGCAAGGATGTTAAGGAAATTAATACAGTACCAGACTCAGAACAGTACCTGCCACATAGTGGGTGCTCAGGGGAAGTTTGTTATTATTAATAATAATTCTAAAAATCTAGGCTAACAAGAGATGGAAATGAAGCCAGGAGATGCCACATGAGGAGAAAGAAGTGAGAAGAGGGGCCTCATTCTATCAAGACCAGTTGTAGTTGGAATAATTGAGAGAATTCTCTGGAAAGAGAGGAGATTCTGTTTAGAGGCTGTGATTTCCAAGTTGTTAAATTACACTGTGGGGTAGTTTTTCTTAACGAGAAGCAAGTTCATAGCACAGTAGATCTCGACATTTATCTTGTGTAAGAATCACTTAGGAGGATTGTGAAAATGTGGATTTCTAGAACCTGTTCTCAAAAAATGTGATTCAGTAGAACTGGACAGTTGGCCTTGGAATTCGTGTTTTTTCGAGACTCCTAGCCAATCCTGATGCGCCTGGTCCCCAGACCACACTCCGAGAACTCTGGCCTAGACTCTGACTTCATCTGTGTGACGTAGGATAGAAGAGAGCATACATGGAGATGAAGGGCCAGGCAACCTAGAGCCCTGGCTGTGGGGTGACTCACCCCCACGACCACTGAGGTCATTCAGGACGGACACTAGACAAGGTGGAGGAAGAGACGGGGAGCCAGAGGGCAAAGTCATCGATGAGTGCAGGGAGCTGCAGAGAGGGGTGAAGGGTAACAGGCGCTCCATGGCAGGAGCCGGGGTGCAGGTAAGAGCTCCAACCTGATGGCCACAGCCTTACAGGGGCAGGAGTGTTCCGAAAAGACTGCTAAGTAAAGGCCTCGAAAAGCAAGTTAGTCACTAAGAGAATATGTAAGGAATTATTCCTGAGAGAAGGGGGTGAGGCACTTGCATTTGAGGAGCCTGCTGGTACAGCCATGGCTCAGGGGAGAAGCTGGTTGTGATTCAAGAGCAGGAAGCAAGCTGGGACGAAGCTCAGGGTATTGGACAGTCCTTAGGCCATAGGGAAAGTTCCAGAGGGTACCCTAGAAGAAAGAATTGAGGCAGAGGAACCTAGATTAGAGGAGAGAGAGCACAAAGCATGATGGGATTGAGAACTTGGAAGGGAAAAGTTGGCCAGAGGGGTTGACATTTTGGGCAGAGACAGAGGAAACAGAACTTGAGGTGGTCAGTAATGTGATCCCAACAAATTCAAACAAGCCAGCTTCTTCCCTCCCCGCTAGGTACCTTGGTGGCTCGGGGGCAGGTTTCAAAAAGGAAAGATGGATGACCATTTTTACTTGAGTATCTTTTCTTAAATTTCTGTCTCATACATGATATGCAAAGTTCCCAATGAGTCCTAGAACGCATGAAATACTTAACAGTTCCTTTTATTAAGTAATTAGGCCCAGACAACTTATTAAGTAGTTATGTCCTAACAACAGGTATTGGAAGCTGAAAGGGTAACTCCTATGTCGTTGTCATTGACTAACAGGGTGTGCATGTCTTTGGGGAACTGAGCGACGTCTCGGACTTTGGAGCCCAATCGTACCTTCCTGTGCTCCTTTCTTGTTCCACACCGAATTTCCCACGGTGTTCATTTTTTATAACAGAAATGGCTCGACACCAAGCTTTGCAAAGGTACGACAGCCCGTGAAGAAGGGGAGTTCGATCTGATGTTGAAACTTGATGTTGTTCTTGAACTTGAGCTAGAACTGTGTGCAGGAGCTGACAGATGTGCCTGTGTTTGTCTTGGGATTTTTAAGTCTCCCACCATGTGATGTCCCAGGGCACCTTGGTGCACAGTGTGGGGACTGTGGCACTATACTAAAGGGTTTGGGTGATGGTCATGTTACAGGGAGCCATCAAAAGTTTTAAAGGAGGGAGCAACGTAGTCTTCGGCATATCAGTGTGGGGAAGAGACTGGAGGAGCCAGGAGACAAGTTCGTAAGCAGTAAAAGTTCAGAAAATATACTAAAGGTTGAAGCAAAGTACTGGCAGTAGTTGGGGGGGGGCGTTGGGGGGTGGAAGGGGAAAACCATGGTAGTTTTATAACTTGGTGCCTCAATTCTTTGACAATCTTCTCCTCAAAAAGAGTGATGTCCATAGCCTTGAATCTGGGTTCTGCGACTGCTTGAGAAATCAAACATGGTAGAAGTGACAGCGACTGAGTTTCGGGGTCTGGGCCTTAAGAAACAGACAGCCCCCACTTCCTGTCCTCGGTGTGCTTGGTCACGGACTCCTTGTCTCGTGGGTGGTCATGCCTCCTGCTGTGAGGGAAGCTAAGGGCAGAGTGGCTGCCGTGGAGAAGAGGCCAGGTCTCTGGGCCACAGCCCCAGCTAACTCGGCCACAGATGCCATCTCAGTGAGCCATCTTGGGGTGGATCGTCTAGCCCCCAGGCCTGTCGCCCCAGCTGGTGCTGAACGGGGCAGGGACAGCTGCATCCTCCAGGCCTCAACTCATTACAAATTCACGAGCAACATAAACTCCTGAGAGGTGGGTTCTAAGCCACTAAGTTAGGGGGTGGCTTGTGACACATCAATAGTTAACTGATGCAAAACCCAATAGTTACATAAAACGCTGTGTGTGCTGAACACGGCAAATGTTTCATGTAGGTTTCTTGACCAATAGTACTAATATCTTCTTGTACTTGGGAGAAACCTGAAGCCTGGAACATTTTCCCAAGGTCTTATAACGAATTGGTGGTGAGCTAGATATTGAGTAAGAGAAGGGTCGAAGGGGGCAGAGTCCCTGGTGGTGGCTGCCTGGGTGGTAGCGTTGTCGAGAACATAGGAAACGACAGGAAATACAGGAGAAGGAGAAGTCAGATGCTGCTTGTAGACCTGGCCCTTCACGGGAGGAAGCCTAAGAGCATTTGGCTCTATGAGTCGAGTTCAAGGAGAACTTGGAGCTAGAGATAGAAACTTGGCAACTCCCAGAACATAAATGATCATTAAAACCTTGGCCGTTGATGAAATCACACAAGAAAAGAATGTCAATTTAGAGAAGAAGAAGAGGGTGATACCATTCATTGCGACAATATTTAAGATTTGAGGGAAAAGGGAGAAAAGAAAATGCAGAGCCAAGGGGGGAAATCACTAAAAAAACAAAATAATAAAATTCAAGGGATAAGGTAGTTTTTAAAAAGGAGAGATGGGCCAATGCTCCCAAATTCTTCAGAAAGAGCAAGTGAAATAATTTCTAGCAAAGAGGAGGTGACCTTCACAACAGAGCGTTTAGCGGCCTCTGAGGCTGGAAGACAGGCCACCGAGGAGCAAGGGGTGAATGAGAAGTGAGAACTTGGAAACAGTGAGGAGCATCACGTAAGATTTTTTTTTTGCTTGAAAATAACAGGCAAAAGGACATGACTGCAATGGCTTAGGCAAAAAGCTATCTTTGGGTTCAAGGAAGTAAAATACCAAGTGTTTCTGTCTTTAGTCACCTCACTGGGCTCAGCAGCCAGATGATGTCACCCGGATCCCATTTCTCCTTTCCCCCTGCCATCAGCAGGTTCGGCCCCTGGTCTTGGTGGACAGCCTGTGGCAGCCCCGACACTTAGGTGTGTCCAGCACAGAGCCCTCGGAACAGGAAATCTACTTTCTCAAGAACTCAAACAAAAGCCCAAAGTTGAGTCTGCTTGGTTCTAACTGGCCTGAGTTGGGTCACGCATCTGTCTCTGAACCCATAAGAACTGCTGGTGTCAATCAAGCAATGGGGTAGATAAGGCTAAAATCCCCAGGAGGCAGAAGAGACAGGTTCCCGGGAGGGAAGGAAATCAGACGTGACCACCGGGAGGAAGAGGATGAAACACCAGTGGCGGCAGCAACAGTCAGTCATGACAGTGGGTAGGAACTGACACCTAGGAAGTTCAGGTGCAGATGCAAGAAGAGGGCGCTAGAGGGAGGGTGGTGTTGACCGTGGCTTTCAGGAGAGACGGCTAAAACAGAGAGACTGGCATATCCAAGCAGGGGGAGATGGTGGAATAAACCAGAGGGGACAAGGCATTGACTGGATCAAGAGGACAGTTAGTTGGCAGAATGAGCTCTGAGCTGGGGGAGGGACCCCCTCGTCTGAGACCAGAGAGAAGGTTTGAGCTCTGATACAAATACACTTTTAGGTGGAGGGGCACCAAGCTTAGAACTAATGCCACATGACCTCTGTTTTATCTGTGAACTTGGAAGCAAGGCCAGGGGCAGAGGTTGAGAAGAAAGACATGGCTGGAGGAGAAGGGTGATAGTGTCAGGGGGACTGGAAGGGTTGGGACACACAGACAAATTGCTGGAAGGTCACATTCAATCTCAAGAGAACATAATTCCCAATTAAGTTTTCTTTTAATGGAATGCCATGAGAAATCTCAATGAATAAAACAGAACATAGACATCAGCTCACACAGTGGAAACGGGATGAAATAATGCTTACGGATAGAAGTGTTTTTATTCACTTACTGGCTCACATGGGGATTGTTTCGGTGAGAAACCTGGGTTGGGAAAAATGATGAATAGATTCACTTGGGATTCGGAGACCGCTGGTGACCTCCAAGTGGGTGGGCTGATCCCACAGAAAGCAAGGGGAATACTATTTTCTTGAAGAATGAGGCAGAAAATGAGGGGGAACAAGAATGTAGCAAAGACAGTCGAGTAAGAAAAAACTGCATTCTTTGTTATGTGATCTTCAAATTCTTAGAGAAATTTCTAAGCCATAAAAATTATTGGTAAAAGTAGGTTTTGCTTTGTTTCAATGCACAAATATTTGCGAAGGACGGGTTTTCCAAGCTGGGCAGGTGCCAGCAGAATCAGGCTGTGCTATGAACCTGGACGCCCACAACTCAATTCCCAATGACGCCACTATCCCGGACGGCATTCCAAGGATGACGGGACAGGCCCTGGGGGGGCACCGCAGGCTAACTTCCTCGGAATGCGTGCTGACCTGAGAACCTGTGAATGTTTCTGGCTGCCCTCTTACACGTCTTAAAATAACAGCAGGAGAAAGAAGTCATACGGGTAACATGTAAAACGAGTTTTATGTACCACGGCATAGAACCATTCAGTTCATAGAAATTATTATTGGGACTCGACTATATTGGCAAAAGATCTTGATAATGTTCAGCTCTTTGCTTTTTCATTGAAACATACCTGGATTTTTTTTCCCCAAGGGGTTGGGTGTGTCCCAGGCAACTGGGGAAGGAATAAAGGCTATAACTATTGAGCAGACATTGCTTTGAGTTTCCAGATCACAAAAGAGTGATTGTGTTGGTGTCAGATGGATAGATGATTATTACAGTTCCAGGAATGATTTGTTCACTTGCGAAAAATAATGGGGTTCCACCAATGCCCATCCCAGCTCTGGACTTTGGTGAACGTAGGGCATTATCCCCCAAACTCTGCACACTGCTATTTTATGCCCCTAACACCTATTCGGAGGCAGGGGAGAGTGTTAGTGGGATTCTTATCACGCCTCAGGTAAGTGATGTGACAAGGGTCACCGAAGGTATTCAGAGCTCCTCACAGCTTTTCTGGGAACTGAGAGATACCAGCCCCCACGTCCCTCAGGCTACAGGAATTCCTCACTCCAGCTGCCTGCCCTGTTTACCACACGCCATTGGTTACTGCATTGCATCAGGGAAGTGTGACAGAGGGCATTTGAATCTGACTCCTCGTATGGACCCAGCTCCACATCACCCACCCACCACCTCTTCAGGAAACCACAGGCTCCTCTTCTCATAAATCCACTGCTTAGGGAAGGAGTCAAGCTTGATCCATGTGTGTTTTCTCAAGTCCACACAGTCAGTATTTGCTCAGCTTCCCCCCGGGGCTGGCCACGTTCTGGCCATGTCAGTGCTTCATCAAGTCCAGGTTTCAGAGAATCACTAGATGCTGTGAATGTGCTTCCCAGTTCGTCAGCATCGGTCTGGTCCACAGAGATGCCCCCCGTCACGCCTGGCCGGTGCTCTGATCTTACACGTCACCTGTGGCAGGGGTGGCCTTGGGCTGAATGTCTGTGGCCCCTTTGGGAGACTGTGGGGGGAAGTGGGGCCATGGGGTGGCGATTGAGGAGGGCAGAGCCTTCATGAACAGGTAAGTGTCCTGATGAAACGGGCCTGAGAAGGGTCTCTTCATCCCTTCCTCCATGTGAGGTTACAGCAGGAGGGCAGCCGTCTAGGAAGGGGGTTCTCACCAGCCACCTGCTCCGCCAGCGCCTTGCCCTGGGGTGTCCCAGCCTCCAGAACTGTGAGAAATAAGTTTCTGGTGATGATAGGCTCCCCGTCCATGGCATGTTGTCAGTGCAGCCTGAATAGGTGAACACCAGTTCATCCTTTCCTACTAGACTCACTCCCTTGCCGTGTGCCTCGGCCTTGTCCAGGCTGGGGTCTGTTTCTTTCCCCTCCTCTTGAATCTGGTCTCCATTTGGGACTTGCTGTGACCGACAGACTGTGGCAGAGGCGAGGTGGCTGAAGTCCAGAGTCTGTACCTTGAAAGGCCTTGTGGTTTCCACCTTGAGCCTGTTGGGGTGCTCCTGCAGGCTACCAGGGCACAGATTTCCAGGACAAGAGAATCCTTGGAGAAGGGGCCCAGTGGTTGCAGCTGAGACAGAAAACGACGGAGCAGGGTGACCGAGTCCAAGTGTAACCAGTGACCCCACAGAACCGTGAGAAATGACGGCGACTGTGTTTGGGGGTGTTTATTGTGTGCAATAGGGAAATATAAAGAACTCCAGGCAGATGTCAGGGTACCCCATCATTTCCTGAGTCTAAGGGACTATTTCAGGTGCTTGGAAGGCCACGAGTAACACATTTCTAGATTCTTTTTTCATGTCACTGGATCCTTAGATTTACCGACCTTTTCTGAAAGCCATTTTCGAAGGTGCAATCAAATATTTTGCTTTTGGAAACATTTCAATTATGCACTTTCTTTTTCCAAATGGGAAAAATGTGTATGACTTCGGCGTGTGCTTCTTGGCAGTGAAAAGGCTTTTGGGAAAATGCACATAATATCTGAAGGGCCAAAGAATGAATTCGGCCAATCACTGCATTTCCTGTGTCTGTGAGACCATCCCCTCCTTCCAGGGGAAAGGGCGCGAATAAAGGTGGACTCACTTTCTCAGACATAGCATAAGTTTGAGCTCATATGAGAATCGTTTTGCTTCACACCTCTGTCATGCAGAATGATATTTAAAGAATAATTTTCAAGAGCAGGATAAGAGAACGCAAGTTTTCAGGGACATTCCTCTCTTAACAGTGGAGCAGAAGGCAGCCTTGCTCCTGGGCTTTGTTAAGTCGCATAGATTTGATTACCCGGAGCAGGCCTTCTAACATCCAATTTACTAACATGGAGGCCTTCAGGACCCTATTTTCTGGAAGCAAATGTTTTTCAAACATCACATTTTATCACTGAGTTATTTCCAGACTGCAGAATATGAATATTTTCAGAATTCAGCCACCGATCTGAAAGGAAATCGACGTCAAACACAGAATTCCTGAAAGTCCCCCACATCGAGGTAATTTTTTGCACATTTCAATGTAACTACCATTCCTAGCACACCCTGCCCCCAGCCCCTGAGCCTTTCAGCTCTTAAAACTGCCTGGAAACCAAATCGTACTTTAAAAATTATTTTTACGGGGGAAAAATGAAAACACATTTCACTTTCCTTTCTGCGAGATGGGGCACCTTCCCGGGGCTCCCGCAGTTTGCCGGGGACCAGCAGTGGGTCCCATGACTTCTGCTCGGCCTCTTAGGTAGACGAGGAGACAAGTGTCAGAGAGCCTTCATTTCCTAACCCAGAATTCTGCTTCAAAATGATCCAGGTGCCTGCCCTAGTGGCAACTGCCATCCCCGGTCAATACCGCACGTGAGCTTGTGCCTTTACGGGAGCACACCTGGACCTGCTCCCTCATCACTTGCAGGGAGGGAGCAGGAGGGTGTGTGCTCATCAGAATAAATTACAATTTCTGGCAAGCGCCTGTGTCTCTTACCCACTCAGGAACTAGGATATGGCCTTGTAAAGCAGGGCGGCCCGTCTATTATTACTTAATATAAGGCCAAAATAAGGACACTGCTTTATGGGCTCTTTTAGGGCCTATACATAGGATTTTCTTCTTGGAATGTATCAAAAGAGGTGAAGTTTTTCCCAGCCACCAGTGGGCTGGTTCTGATGACACCAGCCAGGGCACTGGTTAGGAGGCCTGACCTCTGGGTCCTGGGGGAGGTCACGCTGCACACTTTCTCTGAGTCTTCCTCCCCCAAAATGAAAGGCTCACACACCTCCAGTGGGAGCCAGGAAATCACAGTTCACACTCTTACAGCACAATTCCCTCTGAGGCCCCAAAGAGGGGTTCATGATGATTCACCCCTGATGTTAGAGGGGTCACAAGGACCTTTAGCTCTGTGAGGCACAACAGGCTGAGGGCCGAGTCCTCAAGTCTCCAGAGCCCCTCTGAGCCTTGCTCTTGTGACGCTCATGTGATGCACACGTGGGCTCTGGCTCCCCTGGTCCCAGTGCCATCTCGAGTCCCTGACCCCTGTCTGGCCTCTGCATCAAACTGTGCTGAGTTGACCAGAAAGATGGAGTGGATTGTACAATCACAAAGCAACGATGCTCAGGCAAAGACAAGGGGTGGCGGGTACATTTCTGCAGCTCAGGATATGACTCTGCACGCCGCTCACGGTGAGTCTCAATAACCAATGTCCTCAGGATCAACAGACCTCGGGGAGACCTGGCTTATACCACGGACACTAAGGTGAGGTGCAAGTGAACCAGAAAATGTATTGGTATTTCAAAACAATGAACATCTCATGCCAATGGGTGTTCAGGACATTACTTTTCCTCTTAATGATGCTTGTTGAAGAGACAAAACATCTAAGTGGCTTACTATGAACCCGGGGTTCCTCCAGGCGGAATGTGTCTGAATCTGGGGTTCCTCCAGGGGGAGTGTGTCTGAATTCGGGGTTTCTCCAGGGGGGGTGTGTCCATAGAATGAGCCCCTGGCTATTGACGTGTAGTTTGGAGTTACTATTAGATCAGTTTCAGGTGTACGTCACAGTGATTTGGTATTTACCTAACTTACAAAATGACCGCTATGGTAAGCCCCGTCTGCCACCGTACAAAGTGATAATATTATTGACCATGTTCCCTGCACTACGTGGGTTCCTGAACTGTAGGCTCTGTTTACTGGACTGCTGAGAGTCGACTATGGTGACACGGGCACAGGAAGGTCAACCTTAACAGAGCCGAGGAGACACCCTGCAACCCTGCGACCCAGACTTACTCAACCGATGACTGTAATGGTCACAAGAACCACAGCAGACATCCAGCAGCACAGCTGGTTTGCTCGTGGAGGGGGGTGGCTGGGAAGCTCCCTGGGAAAGAAGGGTAAATCCATTTTCTGTCACTGCTCTAACAGATCACCACAAACGGGGCGGATGAACACAACACACACTTATTGTGCTACAGTTCTGGAGGCCAAAGTCAGCAGTGGGGCTCGGAACTAAAACAAGATGTACATTCTTTCTGGAATCTGCTTCCTGGCCTTTTCCCATTCTTCTGAGGCTGCCCACCTCCTGGAGCTCATGACCCCCTTCCCTCGTCTTCGAAGCCAGCGAGGGCCAGCCCCCTCATTGCTCTGACACAACATTTCTCCTTCTCCCACATTTAAAGGTTCTTGTGACTGTATCAGGCTCATCCGGATAATCCAGGGAATCTCCCTATGTTAAGGTCAACTGATTGGCAATCTTAATTCCACCTGCAACCTTAATTCTCCATCATGTAACGTAACATGGTCACAGGTTGCGGGGGTTGGTATCTGTGGGGACTGTCAATGTGCCTATCACACAGGTATCCATGGCAACAGGTGGTCCAATGGCAGCACACAGAGCGGAATTTGGCATCAGAGAGCTTGGTCAGCAGGTCCAGCAGGTTCTTCAGGCTTAGAGGCTTGCACTGGAGAAAGGGGCTCAGACTCTAAAATATTCCAGCCCAAAATTAGAGTCACAGGGCTGATGACACCAAACGACCTGAGTCATCAGTAGGAGTGAGGTCATTGTTTCCTAAGGCCTTTTCTGCCCGAGGGCCCAACCCAGATGTCAAACCCACCCCCCAAATGTACTAGGTTGAGTGTTGAGCATTTTGCTTTCTCCTTTGGGGACGATCAACTGTGGAGCTGAGTCACAAGAACAGGTTGTAGAAGGTTTCAGCAGTGACAGGGATGATCGGAGGGCGGGTCAGCTTCTACACACGCACATCTCCTTGTTTCTTCTGGATTTCTTCACACGCCATTCAAATGGTTCCTTGTGCTGTTTGGTTTATTCTGGTCGTGGGCCCCGAGGATGAAAGGGGAAGTGCAGTTGGTGGGAACTAAAAGCAGACATGTATTCGAACGGACTGGAGACCAAAGCCTGTTTGGGATGAGGGACAATGAAATGGTGGAGCACATCGCTGCTGGGCCCTTCTGTGCTGTGTGTCACAACCTCAGACTGGGGACCGCAGGCCAGCGGGGTGACTGCCTAAAAGGCGCTCTCGGAACCCTCCCCCAGGTCCCAGCCAGCGATGAGGATTGTCCCAGAATATCCGAGGAGAGACAGTTCAAAGGGCCGCCATCTAAACATGACTCCGCTGCATTCCCAGCTCTCACACCATCTCTGCCTTTGAAAACGAAGGACCAGGAGCAAAGAAGGGGCTCGGAATGTGCTGAGAGAAGACAGGGAAACAGAGAGAATGTCTTAGCAAATTCGCAGTCGCTGCATTATGTCCTTAAATTTATTTTTACCCCTTTCATGTTTTATAAAGAGGGCAAAAAAAAAAGAGCATACCAAAGACTGTCTCCTTAGATCACGGATATGAGCTTCTGTACTATATAGACTAAGTGTAACTTTCTATGCTATAACTCCGTTCTTTTCTTCTTTAAAAGTAATTAGTTAATTTTTAAAAATCTGTCTACCCTGAGCCAAAACCACAGTCTAACGGGAACCAAGGCTTCTGACCTGGTGACCTCACAGTTGTCTTCTTATTTTTTTTATATTTGCTAACCACGGTGTGGGGAGAATTTTAATGTGACATGTTTACATATTTGAGGATCACCATAAAAATATGGTAGTGTGTTCTGCTTTGAGATTGCCGAATAAAATGCTATTGTTGAGTATAAAATACTATCTTGGATCTTCTTCAAGGCTCTTTTTCAGGGCTTAAGAGACCACTAAACCCTTTCCTTTGCACACATTTTTAAGCTCCTTGGAGATCACTCACTGAACTTACAGATGTTTATAACATCTCAGTGAGCAAGGGAATCTTCAGTTTTAGAATCAAATTGTAAGTCTCCTCCAGTTCAAAAAAAATTTTTTTTTGTTGTATTACCTTTACTAACAGGTCTGGCCTTTAGTTCTAAGCCCACACTATGAAGCTGGGTGGGATGGATGGGTGAACTAGTGGCTTATGACCTAGGTCTCAACAACTGAGAAATGTGCTCAGTCCAGTTGCCCACAGAACACACTCACAAATTTTCATTTAAGCTTTGATTTATACAACCTCTGACGGAGTCACCAGTCTGCATAGTGCCTGGGCGAGGAGACTGGAAACACGGGACCCTCTGCACAACTTGCTCATCATAGATGTCCCTATTTCACCTTCCATGGAATTGCAAACACGGGACCCTCTGCACAACTTGCTCATCCTAGATGTCCCTATTCCACCTTCCATGGAATTGCATCAATGGCCTTACACTCTAGACTCCTGGGTATGCATTTGGGGTTACCCCAATGTGGTAAGGAAACCCAGCAAAGGCTAACCCCTCCCCAACCCCACCCAAGTATACGAGAGACCCCTAGGTCCCTTTGCAATGCCAGGGAACACTGTGTGCACGGGTTTAACACATTGGAGGTGCTGGGTTTTTTTTTTTTTTAAAAAAAGCACTGTCACCTGCTTTGTGCAGTCATGAACCACTTCGGGAATTATCCTAGGAAAGACACCAGGAGCTTCTGCCAGGCCGTGTCTTACAACCAGGAAGGATGTGGTACAGAGAAGAGAGACTTGTCATATGGTGACACAGTGTCCCTGGTGTCACTGGCATGAGCTGGAATTAGGAGGTGATGTGATTTCCCCATGCATATTCGCGGGACGCTTTGGTTTCTTGAAGTTTGCAGGGACCGTCCAAGCAGTAGCGTAACGAAAAGTGAGGCGGGACAGAACCCTGGCAAGTGGGCTTGCCATGGCGGAGCCGTGTCTTCATTTGGGCTGTAGTTCAAGTCCCTGGTATGTCACGGTTGATCAGGATGGGGAGGGCAGTGGGTGTCGGTACAAACAGCCTGGACCCAGAGGGGACCCGAAGTTCAACCAGATGCTGTGAGGGACCTGATTTCTTTTTTTACTCAGATCCTGAACTCGTTTCAGGATCCCTGCTGGTATCTCTGAGATTACTCTTTGTTGTCATAGATACGGAAACAACATGCCAGAATTTCCTGGTATACTTGCCATCCAGTCCCCAGCCTCCACTGGTCCCTCAACCTCTCGACATTCAGTCCAGGGCTGTGCACTGGGTAGGGGCTCAATAAATACATGTTGAATAGAAGAACCCACAGCAAACTTACGTGTCACAATAATGCACGTGTCAACCCAAAAACCGTATCTCAATAATTCCGAAGGAGAGCCACAGAGAACTGCCTTATGATGGGTAACAACAGTGACTTTAATGCGCCTTTTCCCAACCAAGAAATCCTCGTTTTCAAGTAAGACATGGCAGAGTGGTATCACGCGCTCGTCACGATCAACGGCTAACTGTGCAGCTACAGGGTACAAATCAGACCTGCTGAGTGGCACACTAAGCCTCAACCTTCCAACTCCAATAATATAATGTCTATGGTCCATAAAGATTAATAATTCACCCTGAATAACTCAAATATAAAAATTAGCCCACATTTTATCACCCACTTTTCTAATTATGCATTCTTCCAGGGCTACCAGTAATTTTGATTTACTGACGGAGAGCATATGTTTTGTTTTCGTGACATTTAGCAGAAATATGCCATTAATCAGCCTTTTGCTTTTCTTAAATCTAAAAATTCATTCCAAAAGAGTTTCATAGAAACTCTTAATTACTGTGTAGCATGGCTGTGCCTCTACCTAGTGTTCTGAATAATAAATACTATACTTGTGGGTATTAATTATTAAGTCCAGTTAAGAATCACAGCCTTCTTATGGCAAATAATAAAAATAATTGCACATAATCATGTGTAACATCTACAGTGGGTCCTGAGCATGAGAGAGTCTTAATCTGGGTAAAAATGGCCAATAACAGAGGTTCCGTACATCATGCTAGATAATTCTGAGACCATGTCTGACAGGAGGGATCGTTGGTCATTTGGATGAATATGAAGTATCTCCTCCCAGAAACCTAAATGTCCTTAATGATTTTTCAGGATCTTACAGAGAAAGTTTCTTCCAACCATAAAATTTTATATTCCTACCTGGTGAGGGTGGTGCGGGTAAGACCAGGATGGGACAAGATGATACAGTGATACTGGCTTTGGGGTCAGATGATGTTTCTGTTGCATCCTGGCCCCAGGTTTGGACTTCCTACTTGCTGTGTGATGTAATGTTATATTCTTGTACTTTTAATAGTCCCGCTATTCGTGGTGCTTAGTTTTTGTTTAAGGCTATAACAATCTAATCCCATTAGAAAGATAGAGTTTTGGTTTCAATACAAAAGATATTTATTAAATACAGTGAGACATGCCTAAGATTTTATGAACAAAGATATTCATTACAGCATTGTTTACCAGAGACAATTAAATATCTAACAATAAGGAATTTGTAGAATAAATTGTGATAAATCTATGTGATGAAATATCTTGTAACTATTAAAGTGACTTTTACAAAGGCTTTTAATGATAGGAAAAGGGTTGAATAACTATGCAGTTTCAGAACAATATGTAGTGCTTTTGTGCTTAAAAGGAGTACATAAAACGTGATCCATTTTCAGTGATATGAGGACAGCAAAGCATCATTCTCTGAGAAAAAGAAATTAGAAAATCGTGCCTACAGGATGACAAACAATTGAAAAAAATTCATCAAGTAAGGGCTCAGAGGAAATAAACAATCCAACATGTCAACAGTGCCTATCACTTACTGAAGAAAGTCCAGATGACTATAAATTTCCTTACCACACACTCATTTTTACGACCAGAAAAAAACACTCTTTTAAAATATTTCTGTTAGTTTTCTAGACACCGAGTTCAACCATGTGTAATAAAGTTTAATCTTCTGAAGTATCAATTAATGGGACTCCCATGGACTTCAGACAGAAGGCATAGCAATCAATAGCCACGTGGTTGAGCATCTGATACTCATAGACTGAACAATCAGAAGCATTTAACATCCACCACCTACCCAAAGTCACTTCCTTAAGTTTCCTAACCAATTTATATTTTGTGTTTATATTAACTCTTAATTTTTGTAACTGAAAGTCTACTGTTTGATCCCGTGTCCTCTACAAAATAAAATCTACACACTGGTAAAGGACACTAAGAGAATGAACAGCTTTGCTGTTAACTAAGTTCTGTGCTTGCATCTCTGTTTGATCCGGAGGTATCACCACCCAAACATCACTCCAGCACCGGTGTCAGCACACCTGCTCGAGGTAGTTTCTCAGGTAATTAGCACATGGAATGTTGCCTCTGGGAGGCATTTTCCTTCCTGGCACTCCTTGTCTCTTTTCTTCTCCAGAATGTTCCAGAAAGTTCCCACCCTGTCCACTTCCTCAGAAGTGCTTATGATTCAAGATTCCATTGAAAAGTGTCATTAACAGAAAATAGAAAAATGTCTATATGCATGCACAGACTACAGTCACTGAAAAGTCCAGTGAAAACACGTGTTTGTTAAATGTCCCAGCTTTCTTGGTGGCTGCCCTGGAGGACACTCAGTCCCTCTATGCCACCTCTCTCTGAAATCTTGGCCCCTTGAGCTGCTTCCAGGCCCCCTACAACACCTGCAGGACTCAAGGGAACTGCCAAGGGATCTGAGTTCAAACCATCTGTGAGTCCCCTCAGCTGCCTCAGCCTCTGTGTCCCCTAAGATTTATTCTGCGCCCTGACACATAGCCGAGGGCCCCTAAAAAGTAACAACGACAACAAAAAAAACACCTCCAGTCCTCCTGTTGGGACTGCCGAGTGTTGTCATCGTCTTTTCCTCTGTCGTCATTTATCTCCTGAGAATAACGTGTAAAGAAAAAATTTCTCCCCTCCGAAAGCTGGGGCAAGTTGCAAAACCTGGCTAGGGCTCCCCCTAGTGACCAAGTCAATTCACTTCTTCGGAGATCAACATTATTTTTGTCTTTGATCATCTCATAAAATGCAGGAGGTAAGTGACGTCCAGGATATGAAACCTAGGCCAAATTCTCCATGAAAATACTATGCAATGTCTATAGACATTCTTACTGGAAACCTTGATTCCACGGCAAATCAATAGCACCCTTCTGGCATGACGGCCTACATCACCATGAACTCCAAAGTTAACCCAAAAGAGATCTCAATGATCGGCAGCCAGTTACATGGATGGAGTCATGAATTCCAGAACAGCAAAAGTTTAAAATTAGGTCTCCCAACACCATTGCCAGTAGATATTGTTATCCATTATTTATTTTACTTTGCATTATTTATTTATGACCGTTAAAGAAACTGAGGTTCGAAGACGTTGCTGTGTTCACAGCAACATAGTTAGTAAACGGTGAGCCTGGGATTCGAACTCTGTCTGTCCGAATTCCTACCACTCCGCACTGTATTGACATTCACGCCTCCCCACCATCTGGTCCACCCACCCACTGTCCTGATTCCTGCTTGGAAGTTTGACCCAGACCTCACGCTTTTGTGCATTTTTTTTTCTGTTCTAATAATTCCTGATCATCATTTCAGCTGATCCCAGCCTTGGCTTCTTCCAATAGCCCCTGGGTCCCCAGGTCACACAGCAGCATGGGTGGCCCCAACATCCATCACCCATCACCATCTAACTCACACCAACGACGTGCGATCGCCTGTGGCCTGCCTGCGCCCCCACGTCCCATACCCCTCAGTTCACGCCCCATAAGGGGAAGGACCTCACACAGGGTAGGTGACCCATGGGTGACAGTTGCATGGATGATGACCGTCTGAATGAATGAACGAACGAATGGATACACTAGCCTCACTCCAACAAGCTACATCCCCTCTGCCCAGCCTAAAAGTCTGGCTCCTGCATGTCTGATGTGCCCTTGCTGTGGGCATCCCTGGGCCTGGGCTGACCCTGGGTATCTATCACACCCGTAGCTCCGTCCTCGACACTGTAAGGAAATAAACTCTTTGTCATGTTACTGTCAGTGCCACTAAACTCATGGGGGATAAAGGATGACAGGGACCCCCTCTCTAGATACAACTCTTCCCAAATAAAGGGTAAGAAAAGGCATCTACGTTTCAACCGACCACCTTCTGAGCCCCCCATGGCTCCGCAGATGAAGAGAAATGCCGCTGGAGGAAGACCCCTCACTTAAAGTCTAGAGTGTGGCACCAACTTCGTTTTGGTTGAGAAAAAGGACCCAAGAGGAGTCCCTTCTTTTCCCCAATTTTATTTTTGAAACTCTTTTATAAACATGTAAAAAAGTTAGGAAAACAACACTCTCTGTGTGAAATAACGCAGAAGGGCAACTTCTGATCCCATTAGCACCCCCATTAATTAAAAACAAAAGCTTTGTAACATTTCCACCCCACCAAAAATATCTGGCAATTCTCTGCACCCCTTACGCATTTTACTAACTGCCTGGAAACCACGGGCTGTGGTTTGCAACAATGCTTAGGATAAAGCGGTTTCGTTAGTTCAGTGACCCAGGAAAAGTACAGGTGTAGGAAGCCCACCCCGGAGATATTTGTGATGGTGATTAATTACGGAGCACGGTGTCGTGGAAGCACACGGATGCAGCCCTGACTAGCAGATTGCGTGATTAACATCACTCTGTGAAGTGAGAGGTGGGGGGGGAGGGGGCAGGGATGCTGGGTCAGGGAAGTGACAAATCAGCCAGGGGGAAACAAGGAGGAATTACCATAAGCCGTGAGCTCCTCTTCCACCAGGATGAATGCAGAATAATGATGTCGTATTTGTAATTATAATGATGTTCTTTATAAATTATAGATCAATTCAGAAAATAGCACTTTTATATTTTTAAATAAATGGAGACAGTATATCCACAACAAGAATCAAAGGGGTGCATGGAATGCTTCAGTGAGATCTGAAGACCTGAAATGCAGCTCTCTGTGTGATGAATTCAAGGCAGGAATTATTCCTGCCTTTTCATACGACAGAGAACCACTCTCTCTGTTTGGTTTCCTCCAGCTGTCCAGAATAATTCATTTGCTCCTTTATCTCTGAATGTTAGCCAGGAGTCCCTGCCGGCAGCACCGAGCTCCCAAGTAGAACAACCGAGGCCTGGGGAAGGTCCTCAGGTTTGTCGTGCATGACCAGGTAGCACGATGACTTTGCCCAAATCCTACCGTTTCCAGGTTGCCTCTTACCTCCCCTGCCAGATTCTAACCTGCTGAAAAACCAGGCCCTTGGAACTTGGATTTCCGGGCACACTGCAGACCACACTACGAGCCCAGTGGGCCTTTGGAAATCTTTAAGTGATGGCAGGGAGAACCAGGCTTATTCCCAGATGCAGAGCCAAAGAGGGTTGGAAGCATCAGGCTGGACGAATAAAAGGAAGATCTGGTAGCCTGGATGGCTCCCAGTACCACCTCTGGTGCTTCAAAAATATACAGATTCCTAGGCACTACTCCAGGCCCACTGAGTCCACATTTCTGCAGTCCCAGAATCCCCACCTGTCAGGTGGGTGGCAGGTGGTTTTCACCTGCCACTGAGAATAAGAACCGTGGGTCTGGTGCCCAATCTTTCTTGTCCTGGCCCAGGGTGCTATACATCACACCTTCTTGTTTGCTGTTTCTCAAAAGGGTACACGTATTATTGATATGCATTTTAACCCATATGTGCTTTTTGACCTTGTGAGCCATATGGGGTCCGGCACAAATAACATCCCTTTTTTATTGCAAAATCATAAGCATGTCATGCTGTAACATCACAATATCACACTCAAGCACACCATAGGACATTTTAGGTGAAATGTGCAAATTAAAACTATACATTATTACACCCACACTATTACCCCACCAAGCACACCCAAGCAGGCCTTGCTTCTGCCGAACCCTGTGTGTTCCACACACGGTATTCAATGAACTGCTCCTTGGTAGAAAGCTGATCTGGGCAGCTCTCTTCACAGACACTTCATTTCCTCCTAAGCCTTGCCTATCAGCCTGTCTGCCACAGCTCTGACCTTGACCTCAAGGGAAGGCATGGGAAGAGTAGCTCATGGTCACATGTAGAAGGGCTGGGGTTCGAGCCCTGGTCTCTGTGACACACCCACACAAAGAGCAGCCTTTCCTCTGTACCAAACCACTGCTGATTTGTTCACAAATGGGCAGAGGAAAGGAAAGGATGTCCCTTGAAACACAAAAAATCATCAGACCCTTTCAGGCTCACATGGTTAAAGTGACACTTGCCAGGCTGTGTCCTTGGTGTCCCCAGAGTAGTGCAGGACAGACATGGCTTCTGGCACCTGATCCCGACAAGCACTAGACCGTTGTTGGTGCCCCCAAATCATGCCACAGTAGAGAGAGGTCACCAAAGAGGTCAGACTCAGCTTACCTGTCACAGGTGCTGGACAAGCTTGGGTGCTGACGGTCTTCTCCAGGGGGTGGGGGACAAGGCTGGCTGCCAGGTATGGTTGTCCAGGTCCCACAGGGTACACAAAGGCAATGCCTGGAAAGGGACATTGGTTACATCATAGGATCCTTTTTTCCCTGTGATTAGAGTTTTATTGGCTCTAAAGATAAGCAATTTTTATATTTATTATGACAACAAATCAGAACAAGTGTGTTCTTCTCATGTGGTAAATGTGGGTCATTCTACTTTGACTTACCAAAAATGGAATTAATAATCTAAAATCCTAGTTAATCTAATGACTCGAGTAACCCATGCTTCTAAAGCAGGTGCAGTTTTTCGTTTGGGGGCTCATGTATTGGTTGGTAAATATCTTGATTTTTTTAAAACTCTCTTGCTGGGGTGTGAGTGGACCAGGCAAAAGGATGCTTCAAATTGCAATTCATCCCATCTGCCTGCTGTGTGCTAAGCTAGAATAGTATGTCTGAGTTCTCAGTTTAAACATACATGTAAATGAGTCATTATGTTTCAAATATCCATGTGATAACCAATAGTCACCTACCCATAATGACTCACAAAGTATTATTTGGATGAAAATTGGCATAATTATATAATAATCTAATAAGCATGGCAGTTGTTATTTGTCATTAGGGAAAATTCATCAAGACAAAATTTAACCACTACTAAGATTTAATAGCTTAGCACATATAATTGTTTCAAAACATGATAAATTTTTAAGCAAAATACTGACCACTATACTATTTTTCTTCAGATACTAGAAAAAATATATAAATTTTCAAATTCTCAGGGTCAGAAAATGGGATATGAAAATGCATTAAAGAGGTAAATTTATACAAAGGCACCATGAAGGATTAAGAGTCAAGTTCACACTCTCTTGTCCCATGACCCCAAAAGCAAGCAGGGAGCCCTCCCCTACAAAGTCACAGGAGGAATCCCAGCCTTATTCTCCTGCTCATCTCTGAACCACTGGCCAGTGGGATTAGATATTTGCTTTTCCAGGTTCAACTCCTATGTCCAAGGTCAAAGCACCATGGTTGACCACTCAGGCCCCGCTACACAGAGACGGCGGGGAGGATGCCCAAAAGGGGGACTTGAAGGTGCTGGTACCAAAGCATTATGTGGACTGAACCACAACCACCACCATCTGCTTTCGTTGCTTAATGTTTTATAAAGTCTGGACTTTGAAAAATTGCTCACAGAGGTTGGAAACAGGCAACCACAAACATCAATCAGCCCTTAAGTGAGGAAAAGACCAGCGTACAGCAGGCGGGAGTCAGTGAAGAATGCAGAGTGCAGGATGAGAGAATAAATACAGAAGTTGTGCAAAGTGAACAGGGAAAGGAACCATTTTCTTAAATATGAAATGTATCGAGCTAAATGCTTTACCTGCACCTTAGTGGAAAGAGACTGAAAGTTTACCCTAGAAGGCCATTGTCTTCATTTCTATATATTATCTGAAACTTACAGCATAGCATTTACTGTAGTTAGTGAGCATTTTATCATGGTTTGAGTTATTCTTAATGAAAACCTTCTGCCATATTGACAAAGTCCTAAGAACTTTTCCACTGTGGAAGGAGATACACCTGAACTTGGTAGATCCCATCAGCAATTACAGTTGGGTTATGGTGCCCGGACCAGGGGGCTGGCTCTTACAGAATAGTTCCTAAAGAACATCTAAGCTTTTCTGAGTATGCTGTGTTCCTCAGCGAAAACTAGTGTTTAATCTTCTATTGCTGTTCGGCCCTTCCCTCCTTGTGAAATAGCTCTTTAGTAATTTCAACGTGGAAAATATTCCTTTGAACCTAGATTTCCCACTATATGGTAGGTCCAGAGATTGAGGAGAAGAAAATGAACTGTGAGTCAATGCTCCAGTCCCCATTGGGTCATTAACTTATGGTACCTCATGTATGTCACCACCTCCTCTGTGCCAGTATCTCAAAGAGAATAACAGTCTGACCTAGCAAATGTTGATTAAGTGCCTCCCGTGCACCCCAAGTCAACTGTGCAGCATACACAGTGCACCTCCTTTGCCAGAAACTGGTGTCACCACCTCGGGCAAATCCCTTCCCTTCTACGGATCTCAGTGTGATCATAAAGTACGGCTTCTAGGTAGACACTGTCTAGGATTCTCTGGTCATATCACAGCATGCTGTTCAAGGGGTGAAAAGATGTAGACTATAGATGGGGAAATTATTTTAAAAGCATAATCTTTCACGGTCCAGCTTCAGTGATGACACCAGAGGACTGGGGAGGACTTAGATGTCATCATTTGGGGCTGTTAGTCCTTTAAAAAAGCGTTATCTTATCAAAAGCCTGTGGACATCTAGACATGGTGGAGAACACCAAGTAGGAACTGGGACACAGATGAAGTCCCGTGTATTGGTCACACTACAGTTGGACATTTAAATGATCAACATTAAATCAGGGATCATGCCTCCCCCACCCACACCTCTCAAACTACTTTGTTACCATTATTAGAATTTATTTGCCTAAAACAGTGGGCTTCCCACAAGTCTGGAAAGGCTTTCTCTCTCACCCATAGATCAATGTAACTAGTGTAAAGTAGTTGTTTATCATCAGACAGGTTTTTTCTTTCTGAAGTTCACAGGTTGTTTTGAAAACACTTGGAAGGAAGGAAGAAGATTACGGGCAAAGACAAGATAACCTGAAGAGCCCTTCCCATGCCCGCAAGCCCCCACAGAGCTGGGGGGGATGACTCCCCACTGACAGCCTCCCCCCAACAGGCGATGATAATGGCTAATGAGACTGACATGGGAACCATCTGACCAAAACCGGCTTTTCTAACCAGGAGGCACAAGGAACAAAACTCGCATGCAAGTCACGTACACAGAAAGCATCACATCAGCGAGACCTAAAGGTAACTAACGCCCTCAGATTCTAATCACCTCCCTTTGCATCCTGTGAGTCATTTCAAGACCACTTTGGGGTTTCTTCTTCATTTATCCTCGAAAGGTGAACCAGTTCACATTGACGAAAACCACTAATTCTTTCATCTTGGAAGAAAAGAGAGAAATGAGGGGAGATGGGAAAGAAGAAGAGAAGGGGGAAAGAAAGGGTAACACTAGATTTTGAATGAAATCCTTTACAAATGTCTGCTACATTCCAGAGAGCATCAATGTCTCATTTATGTTTGGATCCGTAAATTACATTTTTTGCCATTTCACTGTGTTTCCTTTATTTCTGTTAGCATTTATCTAGTTATTTCTCAAATATGTTTGGATCCTTTTTATATCAGCAAAGGAGAGAAATAATATTAGGATAACCGTGGACTTTCGGAGCTGTAACGAGATGGCATTATTATCCCCATTTTATAGATGAGCACACTGAAGCACGGAAAAGTTAAGTAATCTCCCCAAAAGACAAAAGAAAAGTCGCTCTCCATGGAAATGCGTGGACATTTAACACCACCCAGTGGGAAGGTTGCCTGTGTGCCCAAAATGCCTCCAGGGGCCTCTGTGGCTTTCTCTTAAACAGCCACAGGGGAATTTCACTTTCAGGGTGAGCTCCGTTTTGCCGGGGAGGGAGAGCTTTGTTCGAAGTAGGAGTTGAGTTTTGTGGTTGACTTCCGTCCTTTTTTAAATTAATGTTTTCATGGTGGCACTGGCTAGTGAGATCATGTGAACTTCACGTGTACAATTCCATGATCCATGATCTCTCTATCGCACGGGGTGCCTTCGGCCCAAAGTCAGATCTCCTTCGTCACCACGTTTGACCCCTGACCCCTCTGCCACCTCCCACCCCCCTTCCCTCTGCTAACCACCACACTGTCGTCTGTGTCTGTGAGTGTTCGTTTATCTCGTTTGTTCATTTGCTTCCTTCTGTTTTATATCCCACCTATGAGTGAACACCATTTTTTAAACAAAAACAAACTCAAAATTACGGAACAGCGCATTCTACAGGAACCAGTTCTGACCCACACCTGAAGCGTCCACGCCACCGTTTGCCTTCGCCTCGCCCCCCGCATTCACAGCCAGAGACTCGTTCCAGGTGTTCCTTTGTTTCCCGGCCATTCTCCCAGTGGGGACTGGGCGAGGTGGCACCGAGTCACGTGGGGGATACTGGCTCCTGACCCAGGAAGCTGTGGTCATGCCACCAGGTGGCTGTCAGATTCCCAGGCACCCCGCCCCAGCGCTGAGATGCACATACGCGCGTGCGCACGCTCTTCACGTTGCAAAAGTGGAGCTGCATCCTCGTCGGAAGTCAGTGCTGATTACATGGCAGAGTCGCCAGTAAACTGATACAAAATCATGCTCCCTTTACCTTCTTCGTCTTGGAAGCTTTTGTCTGGAACTCATGGGGCGTTTTGCTCTCTGAAATAAGAGAAAATTTAAAGTATAATGTAGCCATCACAAGAGCAACTGACATTCATTGAACGCTGACTCTGCACCAAGCACCAGGGTGTCTACGTTGTCTTCTTTAATGTATGTTTTAAATACAGTATCTCACTTAACCCTAGGAGATAGGGGTTGCTATCTTCATTTTCCTGTAGGAGAAACTGAGGCATGGACAGGTGAAATCTCTGGTCAGCACTCACAGGACCGCCCCATAAATGACTGGTCCAAGATTCTGCTCCAGGCCTGTTTGACTCCAAGGCCACCAATCACATGGCTGAATTTCCTTGCGGTGATGTAAATTTGATCACAGACTTTGTAGGTTTCAAAAGATTTCTCTGAAACAGCTCTTGCCCTGGAAAAGGAGAAGACTAATTCTTCTGTATTCAAGATAGAGGTTCCATTTCAAGAGCCTGGGAGCACAGAGAGGACAGGGGGCTTGAATGGAGAAGCAGACCCCGGCTCTACAGAGTCAGATGGTCAACATCTGGACAGCGCATGGTGGAGCCGATGGTGTGGCTGCGTGAATGACAAAGGTATGACAACTTTTTGACTCGGCTCTAATCTGGCTCAGCGCTTTTTTGGCACAGCCTCCTGCATTTGAACTAAAATGGTCTTTCCCGCAGCGGAGAGGGGCGGAGGATTACCCTGCGGGCGTTCTGTTTTGTTTTCCGCCTCACTTTGTTTATGTGCCGCTAGGGACGGACCTCGTAATGTTTGATGACTCTTTCCAGCATATTCTCCACCTTGTGCGTGGAACACCACTTTGTGGGGACCTGGGCCATTATGCAGGGATTTAGTATTCGTGTCTGGCTCCCCAGGATTCCTGCCTGCTCCGGAGAAGTTGGGGGGCGGAGGGCTCTTCATGAGGCTTTGTTTTTGAGGATGGGGGACTCATTCTTAGAAGCTGATATTCTTCTCTTTGCTTTTCGACAGCTTTCCAACGTGAAGAAATATTAGTTTTGTAATGAGGAAAGGACTACTTTTATCATTTATTATTTTATTTCAGTAGAGTTGGTATATAATATTATATTAGTTATATTAGTTTAATTCTAGTAATTATCTTTCCCTGGGTAAACTTACCACAGTATTATTGACTATATTCCCCTTCGAAAGGGCTATTCTTAAGACATTTCATTTATCATCTCTAAGCTCTCCTGGTATTTGTTACTTACATTACACTTTACTCATTTAAATAGCTGTGCAGATATTGGTGAATGAGGAAGACATGCTATCAAACTCTCTAAACATCGGATAGTTGCTAAACAGAGAAAATGCACTTCTGAAGATTAATCAGATGAGACTGTGGGTGACAAGGGGCCACACAGTAACCCTGACAAACTCAGGGGAGGCTGGCGTGGTGACCTTACAAACTCAAGAGACTGAACGTAGTAGCCACAGGATGGTCTAAAATTAAAAAGTTTCTAACTAAAAGCAGGTCATGGCGGGCAGTCAGGTCCTAGGCTAGAATCCTCCCTGACAAAAGTCAGTCATTGCCTTAACTGAGCCTGTCTGTGATCGGTTTGCATCTAGGACAACATACCTTCAGAATGTCGAATTTCCTTTCCCGGACCCCTGAAAGCACAGGTACCGCACCCAAAACCCACAGACCCCCTCATTATTACCGTTAATCATGTCGTTGACTGCTAACTATCCTCTACCTACCTGTGCAAAAGAAACACGTGCCCGTCATTGTACTTTTTACCCAGCCCCCGAGCTTCCCCACTTTCCTGCTGCCCCACTTTGCTTTCTCCCGCCTCCCTAATCTGTCGTGCCGGTGGATTTCCTGTAACCCACTTACGTCTTCTGGTTGATTGTCATGCATAAAATAAGGTGCAGACTGCCACTTTCTGGAGCATTTTCTCAGTCTGTTGAGGCCTTGCTTCCCGGCCATTGTCATCAGTTTGGCTCAAATAAACTCACAAAAGTTCTTACAGGTTTGGACATTTCCGGCATCGACAAAACAACACAGAGGACATGACAATTCCGGGGTAGCCAAAGCTTTCGGAGGTCTCTGGATGGGATCTTCTATCAACAGCCAGGCTGAGATGCCTGCAAACAGTGAGGCTGAAGAAAATTAATGGTTAAATGACATGCAGGGATTCTAAAATTATTTTTTCTCTAAAAACGGGGCTCAGATGACCTCTGAGGTCTGTTTCAACTTTAATGTTCTAAGTTTAAAAGTTTACATTCGAACTCAGCTTGTTTTTCAGGCTGAATATCCTCACAAGGAAGCCAGTGCTGAAAATATACAATTGAATGGCACTGGTTCATTTTTGCTCAATATACTTTCATTTGCGAAATACATGTCATTAGTTTTTTGATATTTAAGAAATACTCTTTCAGGGAGAGGTTTTGTCAAAAAGCATTGAAAAGTAAAATGAAGGTATCACATTCTGTCACTTCATTTTTTAAAAATCACATTGGAAATTGTCTAGAAAAGTAATTAAGGTGGCCTCTCGGACTCTGTGGCTTCCTGTGAAGACGTGTCAGAAAGAGAATGGTCCCTTAGCCCAAGGTGACTATGGCCGCAACTCAAGGCTGAATAAAGAAAAATGACAAATATCTGAAACTTGAAGAAATAGCAAGAGACATAAAATAAAAGACTACTTTGTCTGACAGAGTAAAAGTGCACGTTGTTTTTACAGGCACTGTGTACACTGGAAATGAAGGATAGTTATGCTACGTTTTACGCTAAGCAGAGGCAGGGAGAGGTTGCCCCTTGCATGGATCCCTGTCTGAGGACCTGCGAGGAGACAGGAGAAGAATGTGCAAAAAGACCCCGACAGCCCCCCTGTGACTCAGAACTGCTGGTCTCGTGGACCAATAAATACTCCAGCTGTTTAAGTCAGAGTAAGATTGAGTTTCTGATCCCTTGAGCTAAAATCATCAAAACCCAACCAGAGCTCCTGCTGATCTCTCAGAAGTCCAAAAGGACAGACTAAACATGGGCTCTGGAATTAAGGAGTTAAAGTAACCCAGTTAAAAAGACTTTTAAAAAACCCTTAGCATATCTAATTACAGACAGAATGACAACATCCTACATCTGTATAGGACTAAATACATATACTTTAACACATAGTCATGCCATTTGATTCTTACAGATTTGGGAACTAGACAATGTGGGCATCATTTCTTCAATTTTCGAGTGAGGTAAATGATTGTTCTGCCTGAAATGCTTTTGTGAAATGAGAAATGATTTGTAGAACAAATCTTATTCTACTTGTCATATTCTACTGGGCTTTGCAGATAGTACCTGTTGGCTGCATATTTGCAAATCTTAAATTTATAGCACTCACTAAGATAATTTTGAAGGCGGAAAGGAATGATGATGTTCAAACACTAGCCAGTATAAAATATTCTGGCAAGGTTTTACCCAAAGACAGGCAAAGAATTGCAAGGTTTGTTTATGTTAAATGCTTAGTCGGCTTGAAAAATGGCCATGGACCTTCTTGGTGCTTAGCCCTCCTTTGCTTTATGGGAAGAGGTCAAAGAGAGAGGGGGAAGTTCAAGGCATTATTCTTTGAATCCAGCACAGTACCAGGAGCACCACTGAGCCCGATCTTATTATTTCACTGACAATAAATTTAAGTGCTGGGCCATTCCACGTGAAATGAGCATTTAACAGCACGTCACCCCTTTTAAATCATCTGTTTATGGTGGTTCTTTTCTTTACCATCACAGATATTCATTGTAAAGGTAAACATTACTTTTAACAGCTCAGTCTTCTTTTACCATTTTTCTTAGTCAAACTCCATCAAATCAGACAGACCGACTTTTAGAAAAACATTGTTTCCACATGCCTGCTAAATAAGCTCGTTGCTATGAATGAACTCAAAAGATGAGATGACGTTCACTGTTACTCCGACGGTCCAAGACAGATGGGATCTCTCCAAGATGCTCTGGGAGAGAAGCTCTTGGAACAGACACAAGAGCTTGTTGTCATAACGAGACCTGATTGGGATTTTTTTTTTCCAAGTTCTTGCCACAAAGGAGAATCATTTTCTCTGTTTACAGAGAATGTGGAAATTCTCAAACCAAAACAATATCCTCTAGTGGAAAGGTGTCACACAAATCTGAAAAAAAAATTATTCCAAGGGTATGTTCACATTACCCAGAGTCTATGTGGATCTTGAAACAGAAGTCGCTTTCCTCAAGCCATACTTTTGTCAGTATTTGCCAAGAGTTTTTACGAAAAAACAAGATTAAGAAGTTGGAAAAGATGGGAAAGAATGCACAGGAGAGAATCACTTGAGAAAGATGAGAACCCAAAAAATAACAAGATTCCCCTCAACGCTTAACTGCAGTTCAGCTCAGTGTTCTCCATTGTGGCAACGTGGTCACAGACATATTAACGAGTCCCCCAGTGTGACCACAACAGACGCAGAACTGGAAGTGTTGACAAGTGTCATGAGGTGCTTGGTTCCTCCGTGTCTGCACGACATCAACATCCCATTGCTCCGAAAACTTCCTGAGCAACTGCCCCCTTGGAGAGGCTGTTGGCTGTGAAAACACCCCCTTTTGTTTCCTGCTTTGCCCGATAAGCAGATCTGGATTCCCTCGAACCCACTTTGGGGGGAAAAAATCGACTTTATGAAGCCAACTCATCACAGAGTGGAGCCCAAACAACTACCCACAATTGGAAGCGGGCACTCACCACATTTTCACCAGACACACCTACTGAAAGAATTTTAAAACCAGGTTTATTGGAATAAACTCAGTGATTTGATTAATATTTGCCAAATCAAAAAGTAAGTTTTTAAAAAATATAAAGGGTGGGCTTTCAGCAAACACGCAATGCTTCTTGTCTTCTGTCACCTTTTGTGGGAAAATGCCCCTCACTCCCCAGGACTGGCACACCTGTCCTCCAGTCTCAACTCCAGCGACAAGGTAAGCCCATGCCCCAGGCTGACTGATGGGAATCCCTCCCTCCCTGGGCCCGACGATCCAGTCCGTGGGTGAGCTCCAGTTCCAAGGCGAAGCGACCTGCAGCTCCAACAGAGATTGAAGTCTAGACCTGCCAGGGGTGCGTTTGCTACCACTTGGGAGGAGCCTTCCTGACAACAAAGCGAACAGAAAAAAGCAGAGCTGAGCAGCTGCAGAAGAGGAAGAGAGGGTGAGAACCATTATAAGGAGAAGACGGAGACAGAACGAAAAATCTCGAGGACCACGCCAGAGGCCCCTAGTTCCAGCCAGGCCTGAGCGTGGGCCCGACCCCGCAATCCTTAGCTATGGTCAGTATGGTAACCCACAACTCCTTTTCTTTCTCTTCGTTTGCTTGAGCTCGCTTAGATGGCCCCATATGGGGGCTGGCAAGCTTTCTCTCTGAAGAGCCAGAGCGCAGACAGGTTTCCTTAAGCTTTGCGTGCCCTGTGATCACCATAGCAACCACGCTCTCTGCAGCATCAAAGCAGCCACAGGCACAACTGTGGTCCCCAAACAGCTTTCATTGTGGACACTGGTTTTGGATTTTACATAATGTTTCTGTGTCATAGAATAGGATTTCTCTCTTGCTGTTTTTTGAATTATTTTAAAATGTAAACACCCTTTTAAATAAAATCACGTGCCCCACAGGATGTAGTTGGGCCTATCTTGGTCTAATATTAATTTTTTGGTGTCCATCCAATGTGGGTTCTCCTCCTTCCCTACTGCCAAGACCCCCAGATTGTTTTGTTAGAGATTTCCACTCCCATGTTCCCCATTCTAAGCTGTTCTGTTTGGGTGGGATGGATGGCACCCTAAACTCCAGGGATGGGTCTGATAGGTTAAGCCGACAAGAGAATTGCATCTTGCGGCCCCAGGGCTGATCCTGGAGTGGACCCATGACGGGGTGTGACCCAGGGAGACGTGCAGGAACGTTTGCCAGGACTTCTGAGAGAGCAGAGTCTGCTCTTCCTCTCCTACCCCCTTCCTACCTCAAGTCACCTACTGGAGGTGCTCTCTCTTTCTGTTACCTTCCCTGGTAACACAGGGAAGGAGCATTTGAGAATCAGAATCGATGCCTCTATGAAAAAAACAGGTGCAAAGGAGGTAATGGGGAGAAAACAGGGAAGGATTTTCAGGAACGTGTGTAAAGAACACATGGGCAAAACCAAAGCGGGGTAGGATCGAGGGTGGGAAGTGGGGAGGGGGGAGGGGTGGGGGGAAAATGAAGACAATTGTACTTGAACAACATTTTAAAAAGTGAAGAAAAAAAACAAAATAATCACAGGGGCATGAAGTACAGCACAGGGAACACAAGGGGCCAGGTGGGTACTGGAAATATTGGTGTGATCACTTCGTAAGTTGTATAAATGTCTATGCTGTAAGTTGTATAAATGTCTAATCTCTATGCTGTAAACCTGACACCAATGTAATATTATATGTCAACTCTAATTGGCAAATAAAAATTATTTCAGAAAAGGACGCCACAGTCTGCTTGGAGCTGATGGAGAAGAGCTGAGAGACCGTGCGAGGTGGCCTCACGTTGAGGTTCACCAGGCCCCTCTGAAGCCAAGCTCCCCATGGGCTCTTCTGTGATGTGAGTGGGTAAACCAATTTCTCTGCTGAGCCTCATGTCCTTGTGTAGGACACATTTGCTTACAGGATTCGGTGTCTTGGAATGAAAAGGATGCTGATGAAGTGAAAGAAAAATCAGAGGGATTTAGTCCTTGCCATCTTACCCCTATGAGAACATCTACCAAAGCGAGCCACTGAGTTCTAGAAAATATCTGGAAGCTGTGAGTCCCTCCGGAACTCTGTCACCTTCAGATCACAGATGGGTAATGTAAGCTCAGGCCACCGTCACGGACCTCAGAGAACCACCTGCAGGGGAGACGGCTCGCCAAACAACCGTTTAACCGACTGACCTGCTGACCTGCGTAGGAGGGTTTATAGCTTACAAACCACTTTCGCCCAGATTTGCATTTAACTCTTACAAGAACTTCCTTGAGGAAATGTTGTCTCTCTTGTACGGAGATGAAACGAAAACTCAGTGTTAAGTAAGGAACCGCTCATGGTTAGCAGATGATAAATGCCTCTCTGTTCTCGTCTGCTGGTCTGCTTCCTCCTGGCAATGACGAATCCCACCTATTGTATCGATTTACTTGCTTCAGTTGCCAAGGGTGGCCTAAACTTGTCCCCATTTTCTGGGACTGTCCACACAGACGTTCAATAATATCCTAAGTCCCAGCTGGGCCCAAGCATCTGTATTCAGCTCCTCAGCCCCATGGAAGATCTGGCAGACGCTAGTTCTTCTGAGCCTTCCTGGTGTGTGTAATCACCCCAGGAGTCTTCTTAAAATGCAGAGTCAAACCCGCTTGCCCTTAAGTGTAGCCTGAGATGCTGAGTTTCTAACAGGCTTGGGAGGACCCTTTGAGTAGCAAGTCTGAGGATCCTTACCTGGATTTTTAAATTGCAACATAAGCTTTGGTGGGGTGGCTCAGTTGGTTGGAGAATCATCCGTACTCCAAAGGACTGTGAGTTTGATCCCTGGTCAGGGCACATACCTAGGCTGTGGGTTCAATCCCAGGTCCAGGCATGTATGGGAGGCAACCAAATGATGTTTCTCTCACCAGAAGTGAGGTGGTCATGGATCACCCCTTCTTGGGGTTATAGAAGAAAAACATCAGAATTCAAAATATTACAGTGATAATTACTACGAGATTGAATCAGAAGATCACAGGCTTATCCATACCTCTCATCTACAAATAGATAAAAGTCTGATGATAATTGGATCAATCCCAGACTGGATTGTAATAGAAGGGGTGACTTCAAGACACAGAAGTCCTGTTCATGGGTTGGTTCCCAGCAAAGAGTTCCATTTAGCAAGGACTTTAGGATTTGGGCTGTAACAATTTCAAATACATAAAACCACGGCCTTGCAGTAGAGGTGGTGAGCACATAGGAAATGAGGAGCCCTTATCCACAAAAAAAAAAAAGGAATATTTTGGTATCCCTCGTGGAAGCCCATCTTCCATTGTGATTCAAAACCTTGCCAAGTCGCTGACTTTTGCAATACTTTTAGTAATTTATCATAAAAAAATTAACTACACAAGTCACATATAGAAGAATGTCTCTTGTACAGTTGTTTATAAGACAAAAAATCGAGAGAGAGTATAAATGTACGCATCACATCAGCATAACTGTGGAGTATTTTACAACGACAACGAATGACTGAGTAGCAGGGTGCTGATGTAAAAAGACGTTCACAGTATAGAGCTGAGTGAGAGAAAAAAAGCATGTGGATAACAGCTGGTAGAGTCTGAATTGTTATAAAATGAATATAAAAATCCAGGTGATTTATATTATATAAATTCTATTTTGCACTATATTATTGGGAAAAAGTCTATCCACTTTATAGGAGCTTAACAGTTTTTATCTCTAGTGATATTTTTCTTTGTGCCTGCCTTTATTTTCTCATTCTTCTATAATAAAAATTGATTGCTTGCAATAGTAGAGAACATTTTGTGGGGGAGCTTTGTAGATGGAGGGGTTAATTACCGCTGTCTCTGTAGTTGCAGAGAGATTTCTACACCCATTTTTCACGAGCAAAATCTGGATGACAAACACAAGCATCTTTTGAGTTAAAGGTTTTTAAATGTTTCCTACATACAACCTTCTACTCCACCCACATGAAGAACCAGGTTCACAATTAGAGCAGCCTCTTTGTGTTTTCTGTTATTACCCCAAAATGCAGCCAATAATGAAGTCTGGAAAAGCAAGCATTAAGCAATAAAGTACAAGAGATAATGCGGGTATTGTATGGTCAGGTGCTCCCGAGGCATCAAAATTGTGATATATTGCTGAATACGATGATTTCCCCCGGGTGTAATTAAAACCTGAGCAGTGCGCCCCAGAACCACTGATATAAATAGTCCGCCTTGTAGGAAAATGAGTCCCCACTGCCATACAGGGGACTTCTCTGTATTCAATTACACTGCACGCTAAAAACATCACTAAAACGGATGCTGCATTAACGTTTGGGAACAATCGGAGCGGCCTGAAAGATTAATTCTAATTCCAAAGCATAACTACGCCAAATTAGTGAAAACCACTACAACAACAATTACTAATATAATCACAAATATCACAATAACAAGAACAGCGAAGACTTCCAAACACCTGCCAGGCCAGATAATCTATGTCCCGTAGACCCTAGACAATACACGATACACCCACTAAACACTTAACAAAGTGTTTCAACCCAAATGGGTTAACCAAGCAGAAACTGAGTCTGAAAACCTCAAGCCTATTCAACCTGACGTGGACCCTAATTGGAATGCAGTGTTAAAAACAAAAAAACAAAACATCAAGACATAATAATTGGGAAAAAGTAAAAACTGGATATTTGATACTAATAAATTTTTAACTTTCATAGCTGGTAATGGTGTGTGGCTGTACTTTTTTTTAAAAGAGTTCTTACCGTTAAGAGATGCCTTCAGAAATAGTCAGGGATAAAATGACACGTATGGAAATTGCTTGGAAACAGTCCAGTGGGTGGGTGACTCCAGATGAAATGAGACCGGCTTCCAGTCACACGCTGTCGAAGCAGCTTCCTGAGTACTTGTGGGTTGGTTACGCCACTCTCTTAATGTTGCTGAGTGTCTGAAATTTCCATCAAAAGTGTTTTTAAGAGCAATTTGCTTCAGAAAGAGTTCCTACATATTAATCATTCTGCATTACTGTATACTATAGGCAGTTTAGTGAAAGAAGTCCCAATAAGGTAAAGCTATTTTAATATTTTAACAATTGAGCTTATTTGGGGATATCTAAAAATCTCATGCAATAACAATCATTAAAAACAAAACTAAATGAGTATAAACCACTTTGGGAGTAAGTCAGACTTAAAGATCCCAGAAATGAGATTGTCACCAAAATGGGCACGGAAGTGGGCATGGGGGGAGCATCCTATTTGAACTGAATTGAGATAATTGCTGAAAACAGTAGATTTAAAAAAAAAATAAATTCCTTGCAAAGGGCAAGTTCTATTAAATAGGAGTCACAGCAGCTAGTCACCAACGAAGTAGAAAGAATTCTGTCGACAACATAAAATAAATAAACGGGCAAGATGGAGAAATGAGGAAACCAATGTGCTTTCAGAAATGATTTGGAAGATTGCCCAACACTACACTTTCTCTCCTTAAATGGTCATTACATTTCACCAACACTTGGTTTCTGTCCCGTGTTTCAGATGCCCGCTAAAACTGAGTCCAGCTGTCTCTCCTTATCCGCGGTTTTGTCTCCCGCAGTTTTGCTTCCCGCGGTTTCAGTTACCTGCAGTCAACCTGGCCAGAAAATGTTAAATGGAAAATTCCAGAAATAAACAATGTATAAGTTTTAAATTGCGCCGTTCTGACTAGCAATGATGAAATCTCATGCTGTCCTGGACGGGACTCATCCATTTGTCCGGTGCCAGTACCTCTTCTTCCTTGATGATTCATAATGCAAATTAGTATATTAAATTCCTGCAATAAACTATGAAAAAATGTCTCCACCCAAATCCTGTTGTTCCTGTTTGGTTGTCGCTGCCTATTCCTCTCTCTTGATTTATTTCAACAGCTCCATTACTGCTTAGGGGTGGTTCAGAATGTGCCCTACCATTTTGACACTTTTGGGCTTAGCTTTACGCTCTTTTTCAGATTTTACTGAAATCTAAAGCTTCTTCAAGGAGCGCCTTCACTTGGCAGGGTTGAGGAGGGACCCCATGGAGGGAATTAGCCACAAAGCTTGGTTGAATAAGTTCGTCACCTAAAACGATCACAGCTGTACTGTAAAGTAACAAATGGAATCCCTTATGCAGTGAGATTGAAAATTCTGGAACTAACGAATTAGATCTGATGCTGTGATAGCTGTAGGCAGCTCGGGAGAAACCATAGGCATAAAAGGTGCTAGTCCCATAGAAGTCCCGAACACCCCAAAAGGAAGACTCTCCTCCAACACGATCAGCAGAATTCAGGCCAGAACATCATCAGGAGCAACATCAGTGAGAGTGGTTCTTTCTCCAGGGGCGGATGAGGACCCGGAGCAAAAGTAGGTGCGGCGTGATCTCCAGGCCTGCTCTTTCTCCAGCTCGGCCCAGACAGAAGCCTGCTGACAGTGTTAGGGCACACCTTCCAGCCCTTCTAAGTGTCAACTGCCCCTCTGCCATCGTTCGCCATCTCACCCCGAGGACGCATGACTCCCGTGCCCCCGCTCTGTCTACACCTGCCCAAAGAACTCCAGGACACCTACCGCACAAAGGCAGCCCAGTCAAAGTTATTACTTCCCGCCGCCTCCTGCCGCTAATCAGAAGTGTTCGAGGCTTTCACCAGCTTTCCTTTATTACTTCTTACTTCTTTCCTCCCTCTAGCCACTTTGCCCTCCCCTTTGACTCTGAAAGATTCGATTCCCATAGCTTTTGTCCTCTGTGCCTTAGGAAGTGACGGGTACATAGACACACAGGCACAAGCAAATAAACGAGAAGGTCATTGGGACCCTCGTTTCAATGTTCACTTCCTGGCACTTCCATTGAGTTGTAAGTGTGGCACTTGATTTCAGATTTCCAACTTCTCAAATCCCTATTGTGTCCATATTTTTAAAAAACCATGAACACTTAAATGAGGAAATTAAAAAGCACATGCCGTACTCTCCCATCACTCACCCCCACTGCTTTCTTTGATTCAGCTTCAAATCATGTCAATGTAAAAGCTTGTTTGAGATCTACGGCATTTTATTTCCACATGCTCTCTGTCTTGGGGTTCCCAATAACCTCTTATCATACATAATCAGCTTATTGTTTTGCAACATAAAAATGTTTTTTACTAGTATGAAACCCTTTTATTTATTTCCCAGAAAGCAGGGGAGGGAGCCGTAGATGTTCAGTTCTGGGAGACGGAGCTCAGAGCATGCTGAAATACCTAAATAAATCTATATGTGGCTCATAAATAATGGGACAGGCCAACAAGCTAACTCAATTATACCAAAAAATGACTGCTCAGTCCCCCATATTGTAACATTTGCGGTAAAAAGCATTTGAAGTTAAATATAAATTTAAACTCCCTTACCACTTGCTTAGGGCTTCCAGAAAGGCCTGTCTGGGAAAGTGAGATTTTCCATGCTCCACTGCCGCCTGACGGGGAACACCGAGGACAGCTGAAGAAAATGCTCTGCAAAGACCCGTGATTTAGGGGGGTAAAAAAACCATTTTTATTTTCATCAGAAAGAAAGTATTTTAAGGATACAGAGTTAATCCAAAACACCTGAAATAGGTATGCAAACCTCTCTACATGAAATGATTGCAGACTAAGAAAAGGAAATTTGGGGGCTTCATTTTACTCCAAGATAAAAGTCCATGTTGATACTTGGGGTGAGCGTGCCAATGGCCTTTTGCACCATCTGATGAATTCTCCAAAGCTCGTGGGCACACGACCCCTAGCTATCAAACAATAAACTATAGTTAGCCTTGCCTGAGCTTGCTTTGATTTTATTTCTCAGTCTCTGCCTGAAGCAGGTAGGAAGAAAGCCAACGACATTGAAAGTGACTCTTGACATCTTATTGGTGATCCAGATCTCATGGTCTTCCAACTCCTGAGTCTATCTCACCCCCTCCATGAAGTCTTCCCAGATTAACCCCATCTGAGAGTTTATATGCCATTTTAGCAGCGTTGTGTTCCTCCTTTGAATTCCAAAACTCACAAGCCCAGGAAGCAGGTTTACTACTAAGTATTTCTTCCCCAAACTCCTAGTCTTGGAGAGTGATCTGGGCAGATACACACAGTGTACATCTGCCCCTCAGTGACCACAGGCAGCAGCCTCACATCTCTGCTAGTAAATCACAGTTGAACTAGAAGAAATGAAATGGAAAGGGGAACAAGATTTAATGATCGTCTTTAGAGTGTGATATTGGTTATCTTCAAATACGTGAACTCCATTTACAAGAAGATTCAAACTTAGTTGTGTTATATAGTGACTGGAAGTCATAAAAAGGTACTTTTTTTTCATTTTAAGGAAGAATTTATGAATGACTTTGAGAAGTCAAGAAAAATGCAGTGCGTTTCATTAAAAGACGGTACATCCCCTCCACACTGAAGATGTCAAACAGAAGCTGAACTATCCTGGAAGGAGCTCAGCCCTGGGCTGGAGCATGGGCCTGTGTGTGGTCTCCAAGGAGCTCCAGGCCCGGAGCTTCTTCATCAGCAGACCCGCTCTCCGGTTTTCTAGGCTTTTTGCTCATTTATTTCAGCCCCCTGGCATTCAGGCAACCACCCACCCCTACAATTCTTCTAACGATGACTTTAAATCCTCAACAGAGTCATTTTTATCTCTTCTTTAAAATGCTGTTTTACACACACTCGAAAACCTTCACCGTCACGAGCTCTGAAGAGCTTTGGGTGAGGAGGTATTTCTGGAAAGAGCAGTTCTCGGAAGACAGGTGCACCAGGAAATCAAAACTTTTCCTAAGGCATTTGTCTCCAAAAATTAGTCAAACGTGGCCGATCCACATGCTGGAGGATAATGCACCTTCAGAGAGAGAAATTCGGGAGCCTTCCTCCCCTTAGAGTAGACGACATCCAAACACGTCTCGGGACATGTTTTTCCGACACTGAAATAAATGTATGTGACTCACGATCAAAGAGCAAGGAACAAGCACGCTTGGAAACTGTCTCTGCGAGACTACGCTGACTTTGGTACCTGTCCCCCAAGGCCCTTCCCTCCAGTCTCAGCCCACCATCCCTTGTTCCCATCTCTCCTCTTTGGCTTTCCCAGATGCAAAATAAAGTTGAAAGAACAAGAGAGAGAACGTGGCGGCAGACAAGGGGCACTCAGGAGAGAGGGGCCCTTATGAACAAGTCGTTCAGCCCAGGGAGCTCTCCGGTGGTCTCCAGGGCTTTCATGCAGTAAAATGCGCCTTTATTCAAAAACACAGATCACCATGTTTTTCCTAGAAAAACCTTCCCTGATAAAGGCCCTTTAGTTAACCTCCAAGCTGCTGGCCCTCTTTTTAATACCTTTTTAAAAATTTTCTCCTTAGTGTATATATAGAATCGCATAAGTATTCTATGTATCTCCGCCAGACCTGGCAAGCTAGACGTTGTTTTGCAGTCAGGGCTTTGTTACGATTTTTTTATTATTATTTCAATGTCTTGAGTTTCACGATGGGTCCCACCCATCCCAGTTGTCTTCCATGTGATCTCTCTGATCCCTGTACCCACTCGAATGTGCATCCCTGAATTTGATGCAAAAATACGTCTCTATTGATCTGCAAGTTGGTGTATCTATGATATCGCAAACATAGGGCATGTTTTCTAACTTCTGACAAGCTGCTGGGCAGTGAACACTGCATGGCTTCGGCAAACACTTAATACTGGAGGGCAAAAGTGATTATCAGGAAGGGAAGTCTGTGGTCCTTAGAGTTTCTTCAGCACGTGTGCGGGACAGAGTGAAAGTATGACCTTATTCTGCCTCCGTGCTAAATAAAACTCCTGTTCCTTATTATGGCCTAATCGGTGGAAACGTTTTCTTATTAACAGGATTAAAGTTTTTATTTTGTTCTTTATGGAGGGCAAGGATTGGTGGAAGAAAGAATATATGACTTTGTTAAGACAAAGAAAAAGGACATTATTATTATTATTATTATTATTATTATTATTATTATTTTATCTAACTGGGTCCTGGGCTTGATGATAAACTCTCTGGGGGAGAACACCACAGCCATTTGACATAGTGGGCACACACAGGAAGAGATATTTTAATGAGGAGAGCTCCTTGGGCTTCTTTTTTTTTTTAAAAAAAAATCCCTTCTTTTTTTCTTCAGTGTCCAGACAAGTCTCATGAAATAGAGTGTCTGTTTAAATAAAAATGATTTCAGAGCTGTCCTATGAATTTCAATCTGCTTCCCACTAGCTCAAACCATTTTGAGTAAAATTTTGAGGATGGACGGCTAAGGGTTTAAAATCAACCGAAGGGTCAAAAGCCAGGGAAGGTATGAAAACACAGAGAGGTCGGCTGAGTCCAGAAGAATACATTTTCAGTGAAAATGACAGAATTCACACTTGGAGGTTTTCGGCACAAGGACAAGGACATTTAGCCGTCACCGCAGCTCCACTCTCCCTCCTTCTCAGCATCTGTTCCCCGTTTCTTGTTTCTTTTTCATGGGTCCCTCCGGCTCCCTCTCCCCAGCCTCATTTCTCTGGCCCGCCCGGGGGGGGGGGGGGGGCCCATTTTCCTACAGGACTCGCATCCACCATCCCGATCACAGACGCCCACACCTTTGCCAGCTGTCAGAACTGTTTGTCCGAAACACCCACACAACGGACACCAGCCCCCGAAAGCTGTATTCAAGTAGCACCTTAAAAACAACAGACGCAGCCCGTGCTCGGGACTTCCACTGAGCGCTAAAACGTGCGTGTGGCCGCGGCCCAGGGGAACCAGTGGCTTTGGGAAGGCCGTTTCTGGTCTCACAGTAACTCAGATGCTCTTAATTCCTCTCCTCTCAGCACATTGCAGAACTGGCCACTTTCCTTTAGACCCGGGACTCCCGGGGCCGGGCTGTCTCGGAGGCATGTGGCTTTTCTTTCCTCTCACCCTCCATGGGCACACAGGGTTTGCGGAGTTTTCCCCCACAACACTGTGCTTACTTCATCGCCTTATACTCTGTAAGGTTGTACGCCATTCCTCTTGATAAAGCCGTGCAGGTCCGTGGCTATAACTTGGCATCTAGAGCAACGGCTAACGTCTATGCAGAAATGCATGGCCCGTCTGTCCACACAGAGGTGGGGCTGGCCACACGGCCTCTGAGAGATTTCAAGCCACCCCCAGAGCGAGTGCCATGGCCCTCCCTCTGCCTGATGGAACTCTACCCAGAGCCTTGCCTGGGGCCAGGGAATGACAGGAAAACGGGTCAGAAATCCTGAACAATTGTTCAACACCCTCAAAAGCACAGCACCATGTAATCTGCGGCCCGGGTCGCTGGGGACACAGAGAATTCCATTCCTCCAACGACCATCTTTCTTGAAGTATGGTTTTCTGCCATTTCACGAGGCAAATGTCTGAAGAGAGCTGACGTTATATTTCTAAGTGGCCTAAAATACCAAAAGGATCATTTTTCAAAGAATTGTTTCTCCATTTGGGAACATGGTCCAGGAGTCTTTTCCTGAAGGGTTCTCATTGCTACCAGAGAGCACTCCTGTCCAAAGCCAAGCCAAGGCCAGAGATTACTCACGAGAAACTCCTAATGCTTTATACTGTAGGGAAGATTTCACGGGACTATAAATAACTTCCAGTCAACCACATTCAACACAATCCTTCCTGTTTGCTTCTACTTAACATGGAAGTGACCGCACCAAGGTGTTTCTTGCTATCTTTCTGGGACAAGCTACTTAATCCCCAGAACCTTGGTTTCTTCATCTGCAGATTGGGGAGAAGAAGACCTGCCTTGCAGACTCAGTGAGGAGAGTAAATAAGACAGTAATAGACGGAAAGCGGTGCCTGACATGTAGCACACGTGAACGAATGGAATTCACACCACATATGTAAATCAAAACGCTGTACAAGTACAATGGTTTGGGTTAGGCTTTCAAGCTTCTGGGAGATACAGGGGGTAATGGTACAGGACTCTATGCCAGGTCTATCAGTTGGTTCAGACTTCTTTCTATCACCATTGTAACTCCTGTGTCAAATCACCTGCAACAAAAACAAAGCTTTTGTGTGAACTGAACCTCAAATCAAAATGGTGTGGCATCAGAAGAGATGCGGTGGACAGACACACCATCAGTGATCAAGTTTGTGTCATTGTCTCCAGCTGGGTCCTCCAGGGGCCGACTCTGCCCTGAGCAGAAGACACACCTGGCGGGATGTCTCAGGAAAACGCTCTAGGAGGAAACCCATAGGGACGGGGCTCCAGTGGGGAGCTGTGGGGTTTGTCCTTGCTCTAGGCTTGGGAGCTGGGCCTGACTGCCTTCAGTCTTGGGCAATGTGCTGCGGATTGGGGGTCGGAAGGGTGGGTAATGTCAACTCTAGGCCCTTCAGACCACAGCAAGGGGACAGCACAGCTCCACAGGTCAAGGGTGTTTCTCCCTGGGAGTGGCAGGTAGGCTGAGAATGCAAACACACGGCAGTGTGAGGGGAGCACGTGGGGTGGGGGACAAGCAATGCCAGGACGAAGGGACCTAGGAGTCCAAGTGCCACGCTGACGGTGCCCAGGCAGCCACACACATCCCATCACACCGAATGGCCCAGCCTCACTAGGCAGCCTATTTGCAGATGCATGCGATTGTTCAGATATCCAATAAAGAAATTAACTAACGTGCTTTCCTGCCTGCCCACTTTGCAGTCCTCAGAGGATGCCCTCACTTACAGAAAAGACTGAAAATCACGCAAGTCTCCCCACCCCCCTGAGCCTGGGGTGCCCCATCCATTTCTATTCAGCATCAAGAACACTGGCCCACAGTAAACTCCAAGGGCATACGGCAGCCCTCTGACTCCAGTGCGCATTGCAGGTAGTCCAACAATAAAATGCCATTCTCACCTCACACCTGTGTTCAGGTGGAACATGGTTTGCAAGGGTCCTGCATGGGGCGGGGCGGGCGGGGGTGGTGAGGGTACGGGCTCTCCATCACCGCACACCAGGAGACAAAACACCACCTGGACTGCAAGCTCCACCTGTTCTGGGACACAGTATCTGCCAGAAGTCTCCATGTAAAGGTCCCTTGTCCTCTTCGACCTTAACCGGTCATCTGTGGGTAACACCTTCAGACTATGTGACCATCCCCTGCCCCACAACCGGTTACCAAGAGGCTTCCACACCTGTCGATAATCCTGTCTGTCCTGCTTACACAGGTGGTTGTAGAGTCGTGATTTTCTCCAATTCTGTTGTTCCTTTTACATTTCCAGCTGGCATTCCTCTGCACAGAAGAGCTCTCCGCAGCCCCTTAAAAACACCCCCATGCCCTCACACACCCCTTTTTATTCATGGTTGTAACACATTTTCTCTTCTCTTTTTTGATGCTCAGATTGTTCTATATTTAGCTCGCTGGACCCCCTTCAAGCCAGCTCCCATGTCCTTTTGACATACACCCATCACTCTTGGTGTCCGCCCTTGCTTTGTGGCACCAGAGACTACCCCAGGCCACCTGGCACTTTCCCCTGATCCATGAAATCAGCCGTACCACAATGCGGCCCTGAGTCCTTTAAGAGCCTAACGGAATTTGGAAACCAGGACCTGCTGGTGCATTTACAGCGACAATTAAAACTTCTCAAAAACACAGGAGGGGACTGGTTTACCTCAAGTCACGAACCCGAACAGCGTACATCTGAATACACACGTGTTTAATGTTGACGTCCTACAAAATGGATACACTTGCGAAAATTATTGTGTGTTTTCAAGGGTATTAGAATTTGGGATCTCTTTCATCCACAGGGTCTTCGACCCCACTTTATGACAAGATGTTGGCAATCACAGGCTGAGACCCGGAGTAGTCCTTAAACGAGCTCACTCTTCACCCTTACGAGCCTCGATCAGGTGCCAAGTGTGCTCTCCCTTTGGGAGCCATTTTTGGTGACGAGATTATACAGAAACAGAAAACACCAGTACAGAGGCCCAGATAGGTAGGCGGCAACAACCAGGTGAACGAAATTTGGGAGTCAATGCTAAGCATTTTCTTCTCCAAATTGGCAAATGATACCATTTTGGGGCTGCGCACCCCTCCCCCCATCGTCTGCGGTCTCTCAGCCTGTCCAGTGCGAGGGGGACATGGGCTCTGCGTGACTTCTCTTCACCCGAGGGCGAGCTCTTTAAAGTTCCTCTGTTTGAGCGGCTGCTCTGGCGGCTGTGACAGTCAACTCCACTTCTACCCAATGTCACAAGAGGTTGTCAAACAGGAATGAGGGCTCTTTTTTGCTCACCCGACTTATTTTTTTCCTTAACTTCTATCTAGTTCCAAGAAGGTAAATTAAATGGCTGACTGGATTCCCCCCCCCCTTCTTGAAAAAGCTGCGATTTTCCGAAATGGCAGGCTGCCATTGGTAGTGGGGTTGCTCTCAGTCGCTCCTGCGGATTTAAGCCGGGGCTGCTGGCTGGAGGCTGAAAAGGCTGTTTTTCAAGCAGCACTTGGGTTTTAGGAGCCAAGAGGGCCCTAAAATCTAAAGTGTCTCTACTTTTACTGGGGGGAAAAGGTAATTTTTTTTTTTAGCCAGGAGAGAGTAGGTGTTTTCACTAGTTTCTCTCCTTCACGGTCCTCGTAATTAAGAAAACCATTCATCAAAGAGCTCTGACTAGTGTATGTTGGCATATCAACATATTTTTCTGAAAATGTTGCCGGTTTATAGGTCACCTTTCCTTGTGGCCATCGTCACCCTCTATAGGGATGCTTCAAGCACACATCTTTTATGATTCTGATTGTGTAAATAACATTTTACACCCACCTTCAATAATTCAATGTAGCACGTTCTTAGTTAAATGCTTATAAGCGCCTTCATTTGTCAGCCAACAAAATATACTTTATGGATGTTATAAAAAAGCATTTTGTTTACCTAAGGAAAGGGACAGCCTGTTGGGCTAAAACAACGTACTTTAAATCATGTTTTTGCTCTAATTTATCACCTGTAACGCTGAGCGTGGCCTCCTAGGGCTTCAACACCTTAGGAGAGGAGAAACGGAGCCTCCACTTTTTCCAGAGAAAACACAGAGACGGCTGTGATTCTAGGTCCGTACCCTGATGCCACGCTGTACTGGTTTTCCGATGAAGGAATTATTGAACAAGTACGTAATTTATAAATAACAAAGTCCAACGAGTTTTCCTTGACAGTTGAGCTATTCCTGGCTGTGTGATTTCAGGCATGGCTGGGCCAGAGATCACTCAAAGTCAGAATTTCTCTCTGGGTTCAAGTTTTTCTTATCAGAAATGTCCCTTCCTGACCACTCGAAAGTTGGACAGTGGAAAAGGCTGATTTTAAAATTGGGTTCATTTGAAAATACGGTGCTGGAGGCAAGTTCTATGATACCCTGAACCAACAGGAAGATGATGAGTTAAGAGTCAAATATGCTAAGACCAGCATGCTCCTTTTTTTGCCTGCAAATCTGACCTTCCCTTCCTAAGCTCGGGGGCAGGGCCAGGCAAGGATGAGCTGGCTCTGTAAAAGTTATTTGAGGCTGTTCATGACGTCTCACCTCCAGGAAGCATCTTCAATACAACTCTATCCCTCCCGTCTCCTCTGACTTCAGTGGTCCCATACCGACCTTGTCCTTGCTCTGGGGAATCACATTGTATTCCAAGTACCGGCTTGCATGTGGTGCTTCCCCTGTTCTTCTTTGTTCCCCCCTACCTGCACAGGGCAGCACGTGGTAGGTGGTACTGGAAGACAGGTGTGTATTAACTGATTAACTGAATGAATGACTGGATCCATTTATGGAAACTGCCCATTGCTCTGGGCTGCTCATGGCAAATTCAAAGGCAAAGTCAATCCCTGAGTTATTCCACAACCTGAATCAAGGCACCGTTTCAGGTATCACATGTCAAAGCTTGAACTTCTCTGGAAGGACGTGTTCCCAACGAGGGACATAGCACCCTGAAGAGACAAAAAGCTATTCCACGTGGGCATGAGAAATATCTGGATATTACAGTGGTTTCCGGTCTTCCTGGGCTTAATTCCACCGAAGTCTTATTCCCATAAAGAGAAATTAAATGACAGTTGACACTTGAACAAGACAGGTTTGAACTGTGTCCACTTACACGCGGGTTTTTTTCAGTAAATATCTGTTTTCCCTCTATGGTGGGGAGTCCACAAACGTGGAGGGTTGAGAATGTGTGCACGGATCCAGCCCTTTTTATGTAAGGCATGGCAGCGTCCGTGGATTTGGGGGACGAGATAAATGTTGGGGGACTCAAAAAAAATTACACGTAGATCTTCGATTGCATGGGAAGGGGTTCCTAACCACTGTGTTGTTCAATGATCAACTGTAATTTATGTTCAAATGTATCTAAGTCCATTTAATTAATTAACTTAGATTCCCATTAAGAGTAGCTGACCTAACATCAGTGGCACTCTGGCTGGATGAAGCCCAAAACTGAGCTCCGTGGTAAGAAAGAAAAAGTCAAACTGCCTAATTAAGGCCCTCCCAGGTCTCTGACTTCAGTGAGAAGAGACCCGACATGTGAGTGTGGGTCTGCAGCCCACTCCTGCGTATTTCGCTAACCTCCTTGCCATACCTGTCACAGTGCCATAGCAGGAGGCAGGAGGCTGCAGACGCAGGAACCTGGTGAGCCTGAGAGACCAGGAGCAGAGGGCCGGGAGAAGGCAGGCTGCATGGCGCTCACCCAACAAGAGATTTGTGAGCTAACGAAGCCCTGGGAGGCAGGGATGTCCTCAGGCCAGCCCCAGGCACTGCCTTGGATTCTGTCCCAAAATAGAGCATTAGGAACCATGTTGTCACCAGTGTCTTGACTTCAAGTATCAACTTTACCAAAAAGTTGTGTTCCTACACCTCCGCCCCCAGGTCGGGCCGGGGTGAACTTGCACACCATCGAGGATGGAGACTGCTTTGGCGTCTCCGGTGAATTCCTAGGGACTGCACCAATTACACAGGCCGGCTGCTTCTCCTGGCCTCCATGCCCACTGGTTCTGCCTTCTTTCTCTTCACCTGAGAGGCCAAAGCAGTCTTGGTCCGAAATAGCAGGGGGCACCCAGGGCGATATGGAAATGCAGGTCCTTTGCTCAGAAAGTATTAAGGACATCAAGATGGGGACAGCGGAGCAGGAAACCGATAGCAGGGCTCTTTTTAGCGTGAGGCACAGTGTGACTGGGCAGGTACACCCACGATGTGGGTGCTGCTCAAATCTGCGAGGACAGTGGGTTGTGACGGTGGCAGCTGGGGGACACCTAGGTGAAGAGATCACAGTGGACTCCTTAGGAACCTCTGGGCAGGAGTGGTCACCTTCCTCTACTATCATCGTCCTCTGCCTCTCGGCACACCCTGTGCCAACAACGCTTCCACACCTCCATGGCTTTCTGCTGGCTACAACATCCAAACTCTGTGCACAGAGGTTCTTCAAAATGCGGCCCCTGTGTAACTTTCTAGCCTCATTTTCCGGCCGTTTCCCAGCACCCTCTCCCTGCCCCCACCCCCAGCTGCCTCCCCTGTGGGCTCTTGTAACAAGCCCTGTGTCTTCTCACCTCCAGGTCCCTGCCTAATAGGACATTCCCTGTCCCATGTCTGAGTCCCTCTCCGGCTTTAGGACTCCCTGGCTCATCACTCCTCATTTCCTGCGTGGCGTGCCCTCCTCCCTCTCCATGACCGTGTCCCTGTGAGAGCCTTCTAGCTGGCCAGCCCACCTGCCTCCGCGGCACCTCTACTCCAGCTGTCTGTCTTTAACAGCAGCTACTAGAGGGAAGCGTGAAGGACTCAGTGTGGCAATGCCCAGTCCCGAAGTGATCCATCATTAGATGCCACTCTCTTCCTCACACAAAGCATGAGAAGCATCTCAAAGTTATGTCAGGCATCTTGCGGAAGTGCATGTCACCGAGCAGAAATGAACACCCTCAGTACCATCCTAGACTCTGACGCCACTGCAAATCCACCTGCAGAGTTATTCACTTTTCCCTATCAACTATGGCCCACTGTCACTCACGGGCCAATAGAAGGAAAGATTATATCAATCATGCCTGGATAGGTATAGTCATCTTGCCATATTAGTCTATACATGTTGTAAAACTCAATTCATAAAGTAAGAGTTCTCCTTCATCTTTGTGGTCTGCTCCTTGCCGGGACACTTCTGACAACTCCCCCTCGAGAGATGCCTTCCAGTTGCTTAAAAGAAGGGAATGGAGCATTCTATTTTCAAAATACAGTCACAGAAACATTGCCCAACACAAGCTGCATGCCTTCCAAATGTTTTAAATCGACGAGTGACAGAGAATTTCACAGTTTAGTTCCTGGTGGAGGGCGGTATTTCAAAACATGGACCATTTTGTTGTTAAAAGCTTCTTAGCAAGATAAACAGAGGAGGCACAAGGAGGGAAGCACTCGGAGAAGAAAAATGAGCTCTAAATTACGTTTCCAAAATCTACTAGATGAACACAGACACTCTATGAGGAAAAGAGAGAGACATTTCCCTCCCCATGTTCCTCAAAGACGAGGGTGTGTGGAGTAGGGCGCCTGCTGCCCCCCACCCAGCCGAGCAGTGTGTGACTCTCAGCAGACCCCACAGTCTCACACAGTTGTCACCAGACAAGTCCAAATAGACGCGAATACACAGCTGGCCACTCAGGAAAGCGCTCCCAGGTTACTTATGAAATTCAGAAATCTTCCTTAAAAATGCAAATTTTCTTTTCGTGTATCATGTTGCTGGCATAGAAATATGTAACGAAATATGTTCCATAATCTCTAAATATGTTGCTAAATGTGGTCAGATTTATCACAGATCTTGCCTGCTGCAATTTCCTCAAATATTTTGAAATGGAATGAAACTGTTGTATTTAAACACCTATTTACTATATTAGCACAAATATGTTCGAGATAAGGGGAGAGGGGCCCAGGAGGCAGACCGCTGTGTGTGAGTGGCGAGCTCTGGGCGTTCCTGCCCCACTACCCAAAAGGCCCCTGGGTGGGGCAGAGCAGGGTTGTCCTGGCAAGAGGAACCAGGCTGAACCAGCAACTAACTAGGACAAGTGACGGTCCCCAAATCCTCCCGAGTCTCAGAAGAGGGGCTGCTCACCATGCCCAACCACTGCAAACTGTACATCTGCCCAAGTCCCCGTGAAATCAACCTGTGATATAAAGTCTCCTATTCTGCTCACTCCTGGGCTGCTGCCCCTGTCCAACAGCTTCGCAGAGAACTGCACTTGGCCGCCCAGCTCTGGAGAAAAGTTTGGGTCGGGGATTGTTCCCCAGGACCCTGCCTGTCAGTGTGGACCCCAGCAGTTCCCCTGAGACTCTCTCTCTCTGGGAGTTTAGGTCCATGAGAGAGGTCAGTTAGTCCCACGCTGGTCCATGATTCCAGCTCACACACAAACGGGCGCCAGGGTGCAGCTGTGTGGGTCACGTGTGAGCAGCAGCAACCCACCTGGAGCAGGGGAGGTGACAGGGAGAGAAGGAGAAAGAGAGGAGGGAGGGTGGAAGATAGAGCAGAGGACAAGACTAGGTGGGGATGTGGGGCACGGAGGGAAGGGGAAGGAAGCTACTGCCCCCCACCCCCAACCTGAGTTCCCAGCATCATCTCATCCCGTGCCCAGCCCCTGGGATTCAGCTGCATTGATTTCCTCTGGTTCGTTTCCCTCGGGCTGGTTTGAATCCTGCAGCTTGGTCTGCAAGAGCCGCCTCCACCTTCCTGTCCGAGACCTCTGACCCTTTCCTGCGGCCGCCCCCACAACACCCACACCGCCCCTCCCACGGTGAACCTCTCCTCCTCACACTTGTCAGTTAGAATATCTGAGACTGTCTCTTGCTATAGTAAGTGAGGCAACTCTGAAATAATCGATCTTTGTTCTCCCTTTTCTCTTGAATTGGGGGCTTTGGGCCCCCTTTATTAAAAAGCATTTTCTTTTCAAATCGACTTAACTTTAATCAGAACCAGAAGCACACAACCAACAGACTGCAACAACAGCCCCCGTGGCAGTGCGCCGTGAGAAGCCGCTGTCCCCCTGCGCTTTGATTTCTGGTGAGTCGACCCCACGTGCTTGTTCCCAGCCTCGAAAAAAGAGAGAAAAAAGAAAAGACCTTCTATCTGACTTGCCATGTTTTTTAATGATTTTGCACACTGACCTGCCGAAAAGCCCAAGGCATAGAAACCCTAATAAGGGCTTAAAAAAAATCGAGTTTCTCCCCAAAACAGACTTCCCCTGGACAACACCCACATCAGCTGGTCACCATGTAACAGGTGCCCGAAAAACCGGGGACAGGGACTCAGCCCCAGGGCAACAACCAGAGAATTCCATGGGCAATTCAAGCCAACGCAGAGACTCGGCAGAAGGAGCTCCGCCCCTCGGCACATCGATTACAGATATGTATTTTTCAGTGCACTGGCGGTGGAGTTTGGGGGATTTGAATCTCACGTTTCTATTAGACGTGGAGCTCTTGATGTTTCTGAGATTTCCTGCTCTTGTTACAAATGCACACAAAGGTCAAGCAGGTCTTTTTCTTTAACACACAGCAGCAGATGAACTTTCTGGTGGGTCTCTAACCATGGCAGGTCTGTATCGCCTTCTCTGCCAGGCAAGACCTTCAGCCAGGTGAGAACCCTTGCCAGGTGCCACTTTGCAGTAAACCTGAACTGGAAATTGCCTTCCAAGTTTAAGGGGTTATCAAGCAGATGATTTTTACCTGCTCCCCTCTCTCTACTCTCCCCAAAGAGGGGGGAAAAAAGTACACAGGTTCTAAATTCAATACAAATGTTTCACAAAAACTGTCCCCTGACAGAATTCGAGAGCAGACCACCAACTCAGCTCAGGAGTGGCATTTTCTTCTCCAAGCTGCTGAGGAGTGAGTGTGAGTAAGGGGGACTAGACCCTCTTCAAGCGCTCAGGCCGCAGGTGTTTCATTAGTAACTTCCATTTTTACTTTCCTGCCTCTGTCTGTGGCGACAGTCACAAATAGGCGTCGGAGCCACGGGGCACGCCTAGATGTGGTTTAAAACCCACACCAACTAGTGGATTTTACCTGTTCGTCCAGGGCCTTCCTGTTGATTGTATCTGGAGGACAGGGACAGGATTCGGGGCACAAGCTCATGGTGAGACTCATACCCTCCGGCTCCGCCTTCTCTCCCGCCAGCTCACTTCTTTGGCTACCATGGCCGCAGCGATCCTCTGCCAGTTTGGGGACCCTCCATCTGTTGATCCTGCCACCTTTTCCAGCTCCCTCAGCGGCATCATGTCACCACGCTTCTCCGGCAACAGCCCAGTCAGGCGGCAGGACGCCCCTCCTGGGGCCCTCCCTCCTGGCCCAGCTCCAGCTGCTGGCCTAGTCCCCGCCGGCACCTGCTCAGCTGATTGTGGCTGGAGACAGGCCAGTCTCTGTGCAAACTCATGGCCAGAACCCTAAAGGGGCCCTTCCAGCTGGCCGTTCTGCCATCACTTCCTTCCCACGCTCTTTCCTGGACGGCGGTTTCTTAGCTTCTTTTCATCAAACCTCCAACACGTCCTCACCTCTACTCTCTCTCAGTGGATCGCCTCCCCCACCCTCTTTCCACTGATAAAATGGAAGGAATCAGGGGCTGGGAGAGATTCCCACCATCAACCATCCCTGTGAGTGGCCAACTCTGCCTTGGGGGCCATCAGCCCCAAACCCCCCTCTCTCATCCCCTCTGTGCTGTCTGTCCCACCACCAAACACATGTCGTGTCCTCACAAAATCGTTTGTAACCCGCCCACCTTTTCTTGTGTTGCTGCCCCCCTTACTCAAAGTCGTCTTCTCTTCTCACCACCACCTACCTAATTTTCATTCTTCCTTTCCCTGAATGCTGGGCTCCAGCAAAGTTAGCATGTCCTCGGCCCTGGCTGAGCAGCACGGTCGGTTAGAGCACCTCCCAGTACCCCGAGGTTACAGGTTTGGGCAGGGTCCGTACGAGCATCAATCAGTGAATGAGTAGACGGGTGGGAAAGCAAGTCCTTGTTTCTCTCTCTCTCTCTAGAAGTCAACAGATAAAAAAGGAAAAGAAATTAGCATGTTCTTTTACCTCCAATCACATCGTTTGCTTCCTCTCCTTTGTACCGTGGCTCTCACTGCCCCTCCTTCCTGTATTTACCATCCTCAATGGAAGTTCAACCCTCAGTCCTTCCCAAATTTCCTTTAAGACTCACCTGAACTGTTTTTATAACCCTTTCAGTCTAAAGTGGTCTTTCTTTTTCATAAACAGCAACAACTTTCCATAAAACTGACAGAGTGATCAGTTACACATCCTCATCATAAATAAGATCATGGTATATTTTTCTGTCTCCAGCTTCGAGAAGTTTTAAATACTGTCTTCTTTTAACTCAGATTTCTCTTATCTGCTACTTGCACCTGAATGAAATTGTGAATTCCCCGACAATAGTGCCCGAATCACAATCGAGCAGTGAAGTCCCCCAAAGCACTGCCCCTCCAGCTGTGGTGCCTGAACTGCAACCTCAGCACTACCTTGGAACTTGTTAGAGATGGAAATTCTTGCGTGACCCCCTGACCTACAGAATGAGAGATTCTAGAGGCCCTGCTCTCTGTGCCTGAACAAGCCTTCGGGTTATTCAGATGCTAAAGTTTAAGAACCAGTGCCCTGGAGCATCTAAGGCAATGCCAGGGACAGCATGCTATTTAGTCAATAAATATTTATCGAGTGCCTCCTGCCTGCCTGGCATTGTGCTCGGATCCAGGGCAGGAGCCGAGCCATCTCCACCCTCCCAGGTGTGTAGCTGAGGCAGGGAGACAGGCGTTAATTAAGTGATCTCACCAATAAATATAAAATGGCAGCTGTCATAAGTTGTATAAAAGAGGTGCTATGAAACACCAGAGCGGAGAATGGATCTCGTCTAAGGGGCACGTCTGAAACAGAGTCACTTCAGCTGGAAACCGGGGCTGAATATGTGTCACAAATGGGTGCACAGGGACTGAACCACAAGCCCAGCTCAGGGAGCAGCATGTGCAAGAGGCCTGCAAGGAGAGAGCAGGTGGCCTGTGTGGTGGAGCACCGGGAGTCCTAGGGGCCCAAGGACACATGGCATCTCCCTCCCACGTTAACAACTGTGGTCTTGTTTTCTGAACCATTGGGAAGCAATGTAAGGAAGGCTTAAAGCTGGGGAACCAGGGTGGGGTTGACATGGCAACGTGATGAAAATTATGTTTGGGACAGATCGCCCAGGAAGGGTGCTGAATTGAAGCGGCAGGACCAGTGAAAATGTCGCTCCATCATCCAAACGAGGGGAGATGGACGCTTAGGCCCAGGAGTGACAGATGGAGAGGTGCGTTTGGAAAATATGTTGGAGGTAGAAACTGACTGAACGTAATGATGGATTTGTATTAAAGATAAAGACAAGCAAGCGTCAAGGATGACTCCAGGGTTTGTGGCTGCATCTGAGTAAAGGACGGTGCCATTCCCTAAAATTTAAAAAAACAATCAGGAGGTCCGCTGACAAACAAGGGACCAGAGGAACGGATGGTTGTGGCAGCCCCTGACAACGTTAGGGACTGTGGGTCCACAGAGGGAAGGATTTCAGCCAGGGAGGGGGTAGGCCCCCTTCACGGCAACAGGAGAGAAGCTGATCGTGGCAGTGCGCAGGTCGGCAGGTGTTAGCAGCAGTGACACCGTTCCCTCCCACGGATCCTGTTACTTACGAAATAAGCGGGTTCACCTGTTTACGCAGAGCAGGGTTTATGGTTGTCCCTTCCCATCCTGTCTGCATTCCAGCGAGCTTGAAACCAGCCTCCCCATGCCTCTGCAGGGTGATGTGTATGGTCACTCTGAGCAAGGGACAGATGGGCACATGGCCCTGGCACCGTTCTTGAAAAAGTAATCAGAGGGGGCAGGATGGGAGACTGCACAGGCCAGGAATCATCCGAAAATGCATTCGGAAGTTCCATAAACGGACCCTTGCGGGACACTTGGTCCTGCCCGTATGTCCATGGAGACATTTGGTCCATGATGGCATTTTTATGGACTAACCCTGCAAGGCAAAAGTATAAATAAATGTTATGGGCTGGGTGAACCAGGGGACATTCTCTAAGTGTGGACGGCTTGGACAGGACCAGCCATCAGGAAACTGTGGCATGGACCAGAGTTGCACACGGCCCTGTGCTGGCCCCGGTGACGCTCCCCACAGTGAAAGAGCAGCTGGGTCACGTCACTCTGATAAATCTACACTGCAGTGCATATGCAGCCATGACAAATAGGAACAATCTAACCAAGTGGAAAACACGGTTACAGCAGGAGAGACTGATAGAACATTTATGAAAAAATGAGATGCGAAATCATAGCTTCCAGACGATCGTGGTGACATGATACATAATGTCCCTGTAGGGTTCATCCAGCAGTGGGGGTTCCGGGCCTTCCCCCTCTGAGTGATCACCCCGTGGGAGGGAACAGCCACATCCCACAAGTGGCTCACGTCGGGCTGCCCTTCGGTCCTCCCATCTCCTTCTCCCCAAAGTAGCTCTCCCCACCAGCCCAGGGTCCGAGGGTTCTCAGACCCTGTATCCCAGACCCTTCCAGGGACCATGGAGAGGGGTGAGAAGGAATCAGGTGGGGGAGGTGCCCAATTCCTGCATTTCCACCTCACCAGAACAGATTTGATCTCTCACAGGACAACTCTGGTAAGATTTTATTTGGTAGAAGTATTCCGTGAAAAAATAAATCTAAAGACCCCTGCCATAGCTTCTGTGCGGGTGGGCTGTCAGGCCCACAGACGGCTTTTGTGTTTTCTTCTTGCTGAATTGTATTGCTGAACTTCAGGTTGGCATTCCCACCTCTTAATGTCTTTTCTGTTCTGATGGTCCCATCCTCTGTGGTTTCCATCCCTCCCAGCTTTGTGGCATCTGCAAGTATGATCAGCCTGACAGCTCTGTCCTCGGACTAATTCAGAAATAAAAATGTTGAAAGGGGCTGAGTCCTTGAATAAGCCCCTGGACTCCTTTCGCGGGGTATATGAGCTCATTAATTGGTTCTCTCGGGGATGGACTGTTCAAATCAGTTATCCATCTACGCGGATGTATCTATAGGGGCTCTCTCACCTTGAGCCCAAGTCGAGACCTAAGTGATCAAGTCAGGTGAGCAGAATGGACAGGGCTAGGAAGGGGGCATTCCAGCAGTTAGTCATCTGGAAACTTCTGCTTGAGCCTTTATTTCAACATTCCTTCATCCCCCCGGATAGCAACACCGACGAATATTTATCTAAAGGTCATATTTATTTTGTTAATGTAAAGACGGCCAATTGCTGGTCACCACTCGTCTCAAAAAGTTCATGCTTAATAAGGACAATTAGCATAGATGCGGTGCAGGGAATCAGAGCCTGTTTTCCAGGGTGAAGAACAGGAAAACCAACAGCCACACTTGGGAAATCACGGGGTGTCTAAAAACTCGGAAGCTGTGGCCTCTCAGGGAGAGGACGGCTCGGCACTTTTCTCGAACATGGAGCTTCTCAGCCCCAGTGATGCAGCTTCTGGCAAAACGTGAATCTGTCACAGCCGCTCTGTGGACACCACAAAGTTGGATGCCAAATTCCCTTCGACGTGTAAAAGATATTTTCGCTCTGAGTCTGGATACTGATAAGGTGATATGGGGCTCCGTCACGGAGCCAGGCAACGTGGTGCCCCATCATCCACGTGATCATGGGACTGAATATGACCGAGTACAGTGTAGCATTAAATGCGGATGTCGAGGAGCATCTGCATGTTCTCTTCCAGCTGGATGTGACCTGAGAAAGTCCCCTCCAGCTGCTGCAGATAAATAACAGGGAGGCTCTTTTTCAACCCCCACCCACAGAGAATGTTCACCACTTTCCAGGTCATCTGATGCTACATTAGTAAGAACACTACTTCATGTAATTAAATATAGTCTTTTAAAAGTTTCTGTCCATTGGGTGGACTCCTATGGGGGGTCAGGGTGTGGGGATGCAGAAAGCAAGCCAGAATCTGAAAGACCTCTGCCTCCTTCCTGCACGCAGAGGATACCTCCCAAAGTTACGGCGAGGACAGTGGGGGCAGGCCTGGCCCACAGTGGGTCTAAGGGGCCGATCAAAGGCACAGGACAAGGAAAGGACCAATAGGGTTTGGTGCTGGTGACACCAAATAATTTTTAAAGGAGAAGACAGTGGAGAAAGTGATGACTCCGGTCTGAGTGACGGGGGGAAGTAATGCCATTCACAGGAATGAGAAGAATTCACGTGGGGAGCTTGCTAAAGAGAAAAGCGAGCCCAATGCTGCTTCCGCTGCACCTCACCTACCAGAACGGTCAGGTGGAAATACCCCAAGAAATACATCTGGAGCCTCCACGGAGAAGCTGAACCTTGGAGAAAGAATAAGATAGAACACGGGTCCAAGAAGCCAGGGGACAGGGCCCTTGCTGAACCCGGAGGCAGGGGGAATGCAGGAGGTATGGTTCCAGCAGCAAAGGACCATGGGGACGGCCCTTTCAAGGCAAGTGTACAATCAGTGGTGTAAGACCCGGCAGAAGAGCCGATGTGACCGGGGATGGGGAACACGCTGGCATCTGGGTAAAGAAATGTGGCACCTTCAGAAAGTGGTGTCAGCCGAGTGACGGGCATTGCACTGAGACGGAGGGGAATTCTGGAGAAATGGGGCAAGCAACCCATGAGCGAAGCAGCAGCTGGGAACATTTATGGAAAACTCCACGTAGCAATAACCATCGGTGTCTCATAATAATTGTCCCCTTTCTGAGTGGGGTGCCAGTTGTCGTAACCGTTCAGCAGAAATGAAGAAGAGACATTTAGCAGTAGCCATATGGCTGAATGCCACTGTTTCCATGATTTACTCATTTAAAGGTTTACTTATTTATGAAAAAAAGGTAAATCTGGAGAGACTAAAGTGAAACTCTTGATGCCCTCCTTTTCCTGAGGAAGGCCCACAGTTCTCCTTGAACTAGAAACAATACACGTTTGCCTGGGTGCTTTCTGTTTCCACTGCAAAAAGTAAAAGGGGAAGGGGAAGGGGGCGGGGTTTGAACCATAAGAGCCAGACAGCCCAGTAGGGCTCCTTCCAGCGCACAGAATGAAGCCCTGACTTTACCCACATCTAAGTGAAAACGAAAACAGAAACAAAGTCCAGGGTGCTGGTTTTTTTGTTGGCGACACGTTCCAGTTCGAGGTGCTCTGGGAAAACAGAAAAACCAGCCGTGATGCCCAATGCTTCACAATGCAGCCCCCAGTCGTTAGGTATTCGGGCCACTGAAGTTGCACACGTGGGGAAACGTTTCTCTTGGTGAACCTCGGAGTCGAGCTCTGTTATACAATATGCATATTCCGCATCCCATGGTGCATATATGGGGGGGGGGTGCGTTTATACCTCGTGTTCACTAGTGAACTCAGTGGTGTCCCACAGCCTTCGCAGACTAATAGTGCAAACCAACACGACCTCTCCCAACTGTGAGAGGACCCTTTTATCTCATGTGCCTCTTTCAATAGAAGCAAATGAAACTGTTCATTCCAACACAATGGGCCCTTTCTGTCATGGGCGTGGTAGTCGGTTGAAAAGTAAGCCCGAGTCAAATTTCGTTGACGGCGACATCCACACCAGCGGTGTAATTCCCATAAAAGGTGGAGTCATGGCCGAGCCCCATGAGGACAGACCCTGGGAAAATGCAGGCCTCCTAGGGACACCCCTGGGAGGGGAGCCCCATGCCAGGCTGCAAAAGGTAGGTCTGTTACAATCTCTCTCACTGGGGGAACACGGCTATTGTTTTGCCTTTTAATTAAACATCGGTTTAACAGTGATGAGCCCTCTTTGTTAACACCTGTATTCTTTCATGGGCGTTTCCTGAGAAGGAAGTATACAAAACTCACACACACGCTGACTCATGATGCTTAAGAAGGAAACTGATAAAGAACGATATGGAAAGGCAAAGACCTCCTTGTTATTATTAAAATATTCAGGGGGAGACCAATCTGCGCTAAGATAATCAAGGAACTATGTAACTGTATTTATAAAACAAGCTGTCTCAGTTTCTCTCACAGAAAAATACCACCATTTAATTATTTTCTCCATACTGTTTTGGAGGTTTTTATGGCTCTTTAAAATTCCTGTGGAGCATCTAGCTCTATCCAGTAAAATGCTACAAATAGTATATGTAACAGAATTTTCCACTGTATTTTTCTTCTGAAAAAGCACTCTGTAGAATTCATGCAGCTTCGGCTGCTTGACATCATGCGATGCCCATGTGCTTTTCAAAAGTCACATTTCGTTAAGGACATTTATTCTACAGAATTAAAGTTTACTGAATAGTAAATAGAACTTTAAGTGATGCAAGCTGTCAAAACCCCTGAATGTCAAGGTTAAAGCAGATAGTCCTTTGTGGTTTTTGCTGCTTCGGAAAAGGAAAGAAAGCTGAACGATTAGGTCAAACCAGCCTCCCCTTAGACTTTCTTCATCTCTGCATATTTTCATAAATAACCATTTAAATATCCCTCGAGGTTAATATTTTCTGGTTCAGTGGGAAAGTACAGAAAAAAATTAATAGATTCATACATAATATGAAGCAATCGAGACTGGAATGTCTTGTTTGTAGCAAATTTTATTTTCAAATAACCATGAAAAGTATCCAGTTACTCTTCAGATTCATTTATGAGATCATGCAAGATGTAAACAGGAAGTTCCAAAAGAAAAAAAATGTTCCTGACAATTCTAATAGGCGAGGAAAAAATACACAGAAATGCACACCCAGAACTTTCCACGTACGGCTGATGCCTGGACCTTTCTCCTCACCTGGTTTCTGTTGTTTTTCAGCACGAGGTCCATGTAGTGCAAAGAAGCAAAAATGAACATTCCCAGGGAAGAAAAACGGGCCTGTAGGATGCATGAAAAGGGCGAGTTTGCTATAGTAATATTCACAAAGAAGTGTTGGAAGGAGTGATGCTAGATGAAAATGTCTATTTTTAACACAGCTAGAAAGAAGTTTGATCGTGGGTTATATTGCTACTTACGTCATTCATAGACATTTCCTTGAGCACCATGCACAGTTCTGAAGTTTGGTTTTTGCTACGCAAACAGGTAAAATGAAATGGAAATGTCCCCAGAGGGCAATCAAAAGATTGTGACTTAGAATTGTAACTTATTTTAAAAAGAAGGTCAATGGCAATATTATCCTGAAAAACAAAATTATAGGGGCAGCATAGCTATGATAAAAATGTTTCAGAATCGGTGACACCAACAATTTGTTTTAAATCTTCCTATTTTTGATACTGGCGGTAAAGCAAAGCTACGGATTTACATCAGAGGGATTTTATGGAAATATTCAGAGTCGGTTCCCAATTACTAAAGATATAAAATGGACCCAAAGGCCAATCCAGAGTTCATACAAATGCATGGTCTCAAAGAAAATACGCCATTTCTTCAGTTAGGACTGAGTCCCAGCGTCCTTTCTGAACCCTGGTGTCTGCAGAGCACGACACGTGAAAGGCATTGAAGCACCTGGAGCTCACCAACTCTCTGCACGTAAAGCCAGCTTTGTTTCTAACAGAGCTGACGATTCAGGAGCCAAATTCCATACAAAATTAGGTGTTTGCAGTTATCTTTTGTAGCAAGGGGATTATCCATAGGCGTTTCCTTCAGAACCTCGAAGGCTGTGATTCCACATTTCCACTCCAGAAGGTCCCCCCCAACACCTTCCGCATGACCCCCGCCAGCCCACTGCAGCAGAAAGGGAGATCGTATTTCTACGTGGCTTCCAAAATGCTTTGCCTCCAAAGAAAGGTTACCGTAAAAGAACATGCCGTGGATTCGACTGGGGTCGTGTTCAATAAAGCTATCTTTGTTTGTTAGGTGATGAAAACTCACCATGGCCTTAAAAGTGTTTGCTTTGGGTCCTTTGTCAGGGAGTTTTACCCTTATTTGAGGTGTAATAAAGCCTGCCCACTCTCTAAGTCCGCATTAATGTGCTACAAAACCAGACAGATACTCCCAGTAAAGCTTTTTCTGCCCAAGATCAACTTGTCAGAAGTTAGACTAACCCAGAAGTTAGGCACCTGGGAGGCAGGAGCTATGAAAACTTAGCGTCCTGATTCCCACCAAGAAATCCGCCGCCTTGGTTTCCGAGCTAAAGACTAAATGTGTCATTGCCTGGACTCAGAGGCGGCTGGACTCCCTGGGGACAGACCTTCGACTCTGTCACCTGCTCTGTTCTCTTCCCACTCACCTAATTAGCGCTCCTTCCTTTCACTTTTTAAAAATGTGCCTGTTTCAAATTCGTAGCATTTTTTGTTTTCAGATGTCTACTTTCCATTATGTTCTTTCTCCCTCTTCGGTCTCTTCCCGCATTCCACACAGCAGGCAAACACTTAAAGATCTGTAAAAGCGGGTGAGGTTCCAAAATATTTCCAAACGCAACTGCAGTAGGTGATACAAAAGATGAGGGATCCCTGGAGAACAGGGATTCCAACAAACTAGCTGGAAATGTATTAGAAAATCTATTTAAGTTGGTACAGCCACAGAGGAGGTTTCGAAGAGGCGCACACATTCAGGTTACTGACAAAACCAACATGCTTTGTGGTCACTCAGAGCAGCCTACTTGTCATGGTGCATTGCTTTTAAAAAAAAAAAAAAATCAGTGAGTTGCTTTTTTTTTAGTATTCAGGA